>JANZYN010000079.1:18243-144580 GCA_025583755.1 Cordyceps tenuipes | reverse complement strand
CCCCCCCCCCCCCCCCAGCGATCTCGTCATGTGCCGCAAGCAGCCCGGCATCGCCATCGGTCGCCTCTGCGACAAGTGCGACGGCAAGTGCCCCGTGTGCGATTCCTACGTGCGCCCGACCACGCTCGTGCGCATCTGCGACGAGTGCAGCTTCGGCAACTACCAGAACAAGTGCGTCGTCTGCGGCGGCGAGGGCATCTCCGACGCCTTCTACTGCTTCGAGTGTACGCGCCTCGAGAAGGACCGCGACGGCTGCCCCAAGATCATCAACCTGGGTAGCTCAAGGACAGATGTACGTTGTCGCGCGAAGTTTTCTTCTTTCCCCCCGTACTTGCCGTTTCATCGCGTTTGCCTGTCCCTTTGCTAACAAACACGGCCACCCCCGTCAACAGTTATTCTACCAGAAAAAGACAAATCGAACGCCAAATTACTAACCACGGAGCGGCCCGGGTCGGGGCGTGCTTCGTGGTACATTGGCAGCGATCAATATGAATATAGAGCAAATACACACGGGATTCGTCTGTTTGGTTTTTCGCATGGATTGGAGTTGACGGCGTTTGGGTGACATATGATCATGGACACCTGCTACCACATAGACATAGGAAAAACAAAAGCTCATGGCAAGATAATGTTCAAAAAAAGGTATATTTGATTTTAATATGCAACCTGGCTTGCAGCAAAGTGCACCTCGTCGTACTTTGCGAAGCGGCTTGTGTGGTCATTAGTGATACAAAAGAAAACGTTGAAAAAAAACCAACAAAAAATGCGAACCCGCGATAAACTCCGTCAAGGATGCAGTGGCAAAATATATAGTTATTGTACAGTAGATGCACAAGAATGGGTCGCAAAGGATGCCGAGCTTAAATGTAGCTGACCTTGGTTCCCATGCCTGCTGTGGCAGCGACCTTGGCCCACGACGCACCGAGCATGCGTTGAAGGCGCTGTCTCAGGCCCTTGTGGCCGAGCATAATGAGCAAGCTGACAATGAAGCCAAGAAGTCTTAGAACAATGACAGGATTGCTGTTGAGCGTCTGGGCAATCTGCTCAATGACGATCTTTAAGCGGCTAAACACAGCACTGGCACGCGCGGTGAGGGTTGGAGTTTGTCCGGGACCACTTCTGCTGCCCGCAGGCCGAGATATTGAGCCGGATGACGGTCTCGATACTCTTCGCGGGCTGGGGCTGGGGCTGGGGCTCGACTCGACGCCGAAGTCAAGCTCGCTCGCTGACTTGCGCGCCTTTTCTTCCTCGTGGCGGCGTCTCTCGCGCTCCTCGCTCGCTTCCCGCAGACGACGAGCCTCCTCAATGTCTCTGCGGAGCTGGTCATCCTGGCGCTGGCGCTCCTCGCGCTCCTGGCGTTCCTTTTCCTGCTGCTCTTCCTGGAGGCTCTCCAGCGCCTGGAGGAAGGCCTCGCGCCGCTCATCGTCGAGAACGGCACTGACGCTGATGAACTCGCGCGCGTAGTCCCACTCGTTGTTGCGGAGTAGTACGTGCAGGGTGTACAGCTCGAGGATCTTGACGCGGGCATTGAGATCCCGGGGCGTGTCCGTGCCGCTGGCTCCCTTAGCCGGTGAGGCGTAGCGGCTCATGCGAGGCCCTGGGGAGCGACCCCCGTTAAGCCTGTTTCCGAAATCCAAGTTGGGCGCGGTGCATGTGGCAAGGTATGTCTCAAGCTTCTTCTGGTTGAGGTTCTGGTTCTGGGCATGGGCAAGTAAGAGGGTGGCTCTGTGTATCGATGGGCGGTTTCTTGGTTAGTTCAAGCTGGTCGCAGTGCAGGGAGAAATGCTGGACGCGTGGTGAAACTCACAGATTAATGACAACCTCTGAGTCAACATCGCCCTCGGACCCGTGGTATCCATTCCTGACAATCTCCTCCCACACAGTGCCGTCGCGAACCTTGGCGCACAATGCCCTCCATTCCTGCGAACCAAAGGCGGACTTGCCCTCGTCGGGCTCCATCTCCACAATGGCATTGAGGGTGGTAAGATAGAGACTCCATACCTTGACCCTAGTGGTGCGCGAGGCAGCCGAGACTGGCGTGGGCTCGTCCTCGGTGGCCGGCGTGATGAGCGGCAGTAGAGTGCTGAGGGCCTCGGGGAGGCGGCGCGTCAGGAATAGAGTTGAGGCTTGACGGTATGTCTTGGAAATGTGGGACGTCTGGCGCTGCGCGGCGGGCGAGGAGAAGGAGGATATGGAGGGCGAGAGAAGGGAGCGTCCGAAGGTGTCGCTAGTCTTAGCCGTCGCGGTCGGGCCCAGCGACGGGGCGTAGGAGCCGTCGAAGGACATGGTGGGCGACGAGGGGGTCGGCTGGCTTGGCCGTGAAGAAGAATCAATTCGTATATTTGAGGAGGGCAGGCAGTCGTCGCAGTTGGACGCGAACGCGAACGCGAACGCGGCGGGTGATGGCGGTCGTGGTGGTGCGCCTCTCCCAAGGAAGGGAGACCTGTACCGAGGGCGGGTGGTTTGGTTGGGTGGTTCGGCAGAGGCCGTCGACTAGGCGAGCTCTATTGCAACCAAGAGGCGGTGGCGGTGGTTTGCAGCCCAGGCATTGGGAGACTGCAGTGGCACAGTGATGGGGGAAAGTCAATGCAAGAGTGGATGGGGAAAAGAAGAAAAAGGGCTTCCCCAGGTTTGTTGAGGAGAAGCTCCGATTATTAGAGGTCGTGGAGGGGATGGGAGGATGGGATGGCATTTGATCCGGCGAACATGTGCTGAAAAAAAAGGCGGGGCGGGGAACTCCTCGGGCCTGACGATTTAGCCTCGGCAGGACTTGGGGAAGTCGGGCTCCGCCGAGCTGGGCCAGTCATTCATTTCTATAATTAATCTGCGGTGCTTCCTAAAAGGTTTAATGTTTTTTTTTTGCCCTTTTCAGAAAGACTGGTCGAAAGCCCTGTGTAGACTATCTACCTGTAGGGACATCGCAGACTACTGAGACAGTCACATCATGTTGAACTTGGCCTCACATTTTAACTTCACATTACTAACACTATGTATGCACCACGCGAAAAGCCTCACGTGCTCGTCATCGGTAATATATATATTTATATTTATATACTCCTAAGACATCGAAATCGAAACCTTTCCTTCATTTCCTCCATATACCACATTCTCACCAGATCAACTATGGGCAAAAAGCAAGGCAAAAGGGCCCAACGAGGCAACACGGAGAAAAGGGAAAAGGCCCAGCAGCTGGAAGAATCAGCTCCGGCAGACAAAACCTACAGACCATTCGTACGGCTTCGGCAGTGAGGGACGACCCAAATCTCGGCTACAAGTTGCGTGTGCTGATTTACGATCTCCTCAACATCTCCAAAGACCCGTCTTCCGAACGACGACTCAATAGTACCGTCGACGAATATTATGTTAGCCAGCCTTACTTTTCGGCTGAGGAGTCGGAGGCGATAAAGAACGCCATTATTGATAAAGAACCAGCATTATATCACATTCCTGGAAACGTCTGTAACAGTGACAGCGATCAGCTGTCCTCCAAGTCTGTAGAAGAGGCCATAAGGCTGCTACTTGCAGACTTCCTCGACAAGAGGCGCGCGAGTGGCGATTCTCGGCCGTGTGGACCTCACCATCTCGCGCCTCTCTATGCTGCGCTGTATGGTATCGACATGGCGGAGCTACAAGACGCAAAATTCCTTGGCCGTCTCAGAAGAAACGGCGTTTAAAATCTCTGACTGCATCCATCCCTACTTCGGTATATATCAGCAACAGTGGGTGTGAGCTTACTACTGATAGGCTGAATGCTCGGAGGCTCAGACAAGGAGGTCCCGGATGATCAGGGACGAATTCGGGGATATTCTTGATATTGTTGATTCAGGGGTTATTGTGGGTATCTATTCCCAGGCTTTCCCCTCATCGAAGATATGGAAGATGGTTAAGATGGTTAAAATTATTATGTTCTTAAAAAATACTGGAGATACCCGAAATTTAGAAAACAAATGAAATATATAAGTTACAAGATAGACTAAAGATATATAAAACACTTAATAAGGTCTACAAACTCGCACCAGTCAAGAACTCCGCCAACGCGGCCGAGGTGGCCAGGGTCCTCTTGTCAGTTCATGGCGGTATTTTGGCACAACGTCTGGAGAAGGATCCATGTGTCAAGATCACTTTTGTACCGAGGCACTCGGAAAACAGGTCGCTAAAAGAGAAGTGCCAATATAGGCGGGATGTTGTTTTTTTCCTGAGCTTCGCTATGTTTTTTTTTTTTTTCAGTGGTACTATAGAAACTAGGCCATGTAATGTAATGAACCCAAGAGATTTCACATTTCTTAGAGAGATACATACAAAGTATAGACACCAAAACAGCTGAAGTCTAGTAATTACAATTGCCAAGGAAATAAAACGATCATCGGCTACGATATGCGATAGCCAATACCTTGCCCCATCTGTTAGCTTTGAATAAAATAGAAGAATATATATATACAAACCAGCCAATATAGAAACATGTTCGATGTTGCCCGCTACTAATACAGCCCACCAGTCAAAACTCCACGATGCTCTAAAATGTACAATTAATAAAACCAGCCAGTTATGCATATCCCTACGCCACGGTACTCTGTCGGTACTGGCTTCTCCTCGGCGACCGCCTCAGCGACGCCGCCTCGTCATCGTCGTCATCCGGTGACACGATGATGCTCTCCTCGCGCTCCATCATCGAGTGCGACGTCCCGGCCAGTTGCGCCTCGTCGATCCAGCCGGCCTCGATGCCGAACCCGACCACGTCCGCGGCGCAGCTAAAGCACGGGACGTCGTCGCCGGCATCGGGGTCCAGGTACCTCCACAGCTCCCGCGTCGCGTGGCGGAAGCTCTGCAGCTCCCTCTTGTCGCCCTTGAAGTTGTCGACGAGGTACGCGTACAGGTATGCCAGCCAGAGCACGTTCGTGTACGGCGCGAAGACGTCCCACGACAGGGCGCCGTCGATCCCCTTGGCGTAGGGCGTCGTGTGCTCCGCGGGGGGCAGGCAGACGCGGTCCGCGCGCAGCAGGAATGACCTCATCTGCCGGTAGACGTTGCACTGCGGCGCGTGCGTGCTGGTGAAGAAGCCGAGGTCCCTCTCCAGGTCGTTTGCTACGGGCGGCGCATAGTCAACGGACAGGTCCTCGGCCCTTGACAGGCCGTAGTCCAGTATCGTGATGTCCAGACCGGAGTAGCCGTAGAATCGGCCCTGAGACTCTGGCGGTCGAGCACGCGGCTCGTGAACTTGCCGGATGCACAAGTTGCTCTCGTGAAGATCGCGATGCTGCGCATTGGGGAGTCATTAGCAGAGGCAAAAAAAAAATCTTTCATCATCGCGATCGCAACCAAAGCATCACAAACCTCAAACATGGCCAGGTCTTCCGCCCGCCCCAGCGCGACCGCCACCAGGAAGAAAATGTCCCACAGCTGGCTCTCCGTCGTCAGCCTCCAGTCCTCCAGCGCGACGCCCGCGTCTCCCAGCTCGACCACCAGGAACCGGGTGCCGTCCAGGTACCTGCTCGGGGACGGGTAGAACTGCGCGCGGCCGGGGTCCTGCCGCTTCGCGCGCCGCTGGAACGCCTGGTGCGTCTCCAGCAGCCGCCGCGTCGCGCGGCCCTGCACCACGTAGCGCTCCTTGTAGACGACGAAGCCGGGCACGTCGGCGAGCCACTCGGAGATTTGCAGCTCGCCGTCAATGTCGGCCTCGGCGTGAGGCTCCTCATCGACGAGGCCGGCGCGCTCCTGGGTCTTTGTCTTGGCTTTGATCGGCGAGTGCAGCCGTATCACTTTGATGATGCTGGTGCCGCGGGCGTTGGTGACGCGGTAGACCTCGGCGTACGAGGCCTCGGCGATCTTTTCGATACGGTCACCGTGAGGGCAGACATCCTCCCACGACAGGATGCGGAGGGTTGTGTTGGCGGTGACGTCTTCTGTGCACTTCCAATCATCTTCCAGATCGAGGATGTCCTGTTTGTCGCCGGATGGCGGTGTAGTCTCGTCAAGCCCATCACGCGCCAGCTGCTCCTCTTTCCTCGCTTTCTTCTGTGGCTTGCCATTTGATTTCGGCTCCTTGTCTATATTTTTATCTCGTTCCTGGATTTTGATATTGGAGAGCTGCTGGGCCAAGGCTGTCACACTAAGAGGCTCACTATCCTTTGGTTTTGAGGTTTCTGTTGTGGTAGGTGGCTTGCGCAACGGGCTCTGTGGCAGCTCAGCAAAGAGCCTCTCAGCTCTTGATGCCTTTGAACGCTTGCCATACGTTGCTTTTGGTGGCATTTTGTCGCTGTTTTGCGGCTGCTTCCAGCGGCTTTGTTGAAAATGGTGCATTTGCTTAGTCGGAGCCCTGAAGCTGTAGACATTTTTGGTTGGCCAGGCAACCGACGATGACAGGCTACGGCCGAGAAAGCGACGAGGCGCATCATTGTATGTTGCGCATGATATTGATATTGGCTTTACTCGGGAATAGTTTTTTCTTCAACTAATGTTTTCTTTCTAGTGAGTTTTTCCTTTTTCATAATGGATAACGTGAGGACTGGGAGCGGGAATTCACCAGGGTGGAAATAATAACTGGTACTCCATGCTCAATAGAAGGTGGCGAGGTGGCAAGGTAGCGAAAAGCATATTATTTTGGGCATCAACGAGCAAGGTTATTTCCAAAATCACCAGTTTTGCTTCTTAAATTACCCACCAGCCCCTCAAAACCCCCTATTTGATCCATCTTATGGGTTATTTAATGTTGTTTCTCAAGGCTGCAGGGTAAGTTGGGCTGCATCGCAGATTTTCATAGGGTGAGCTTTGAACCCAGGAGCGATAAAAAAAAAACAAGTAAAATACGATGAAGGTCATCGCCCACTTATAAAAGCATTGATCGGCATTGCAATGCGGCAGTACCCTTAGTGGGCGGCATCTGTTGGCTACGAGTAGTTCCAGAGTATAGTATAGGACGATTAGAGATCTATATCCGTACATCTGTAGCCCATCACTTCTCGCCCTGTTTCCTTGGTTCTTTTCTTGTTCTCTTTCACTTCCCTGAGCTATCACGCTAGTTACCGAGCCGCACCACTCATATATTCCCGGATGGTCCGCCAACGTGATCGGAAAGGCCGTGTATGCCCCGCGTTGCTGTTACTAGTCCCATTTTCCATTTCCATCATGCGTGCCTGTGCTGTTGGCTCAGCATCCGAGTTATTGCTGTAACAAGGGGCATCACTTGGCGAACAGGGAAGGGAGGACAGACACGTTGTCTAATGCAGCATGACATCTCTGTTCAACTCGGTTGACAGAGCAAACCAAGGCAAATGAAGGACAGACTGACGACAACGTGCCACAGCGTCTTGTTCCAAGAAACTTCTTACCCACTTGACGTCAGAGTGCTTGCACATACATCACAACTAGTTGTTAGCTAGGTCTGAGGGCCGGCCAAAAGCGCCCTCCCTGAGTTCTGACTCGCCGCTCAGCCGGACGTGCATCTCCACGCAGTGGTCTCGACTTGCAGGGACTATGGCTGTGCTTTTCATCACATGGGGTTTAACTGGTAATGAGTTGTCTCCGGCCCGGACGCGTGGACACGAGAGCATCCACGGAATCCACCGAGTCCTGGCTTGTGCCTCATCGGCGTTCCACCATTGTCACTCCCGATGAGGTACCCGGTGGAAAAGCCAATACCGAGTTCATGCTTTGATGGCCGGCGAACCCCACCTACCACGAATCGCAGGCTAAAATTGTGGGATTGATGTTATAGAAGGAGGTCTTCCATTGTCCGCCTCCGCCCTCGGCCCTGCTGATGGAGGGAGGGGACTGAAGTATTTTAGTAATAAGTTGACGGATACACCCGCCGCATTTTTCTCTGGTTGAATTAGGGTTGTCTGGGGTTTTTGCAATTTTTTTCATACTCATACCTGTACATTCCTCTCGTCTCAGTGCTGTTGGTTTTTGCCCTGCAGTTACGTTGACCCCCCCCTCCCTGCAGCAGTGGTTACAGTGGTTAGACGGTGTCGCCAGCGCTGTAATGGAAGATTCCGGCGCCTCGACCACACCGGAGGACCCCGACCCGGGCTCTGAAAGCCGACCCAAGTATGAAGACTTTGCTCACCACCAACCCGTCTACGGCGATTGGCCCCCTGAATCAACCACAGAGACAACGACAACACCGTCTCAGAATGTCGCAATTCAAGGCTGGCCTAGACCGACCACGGCATCTGCTGTCGAGTTTCAGGCCACCCCTCACGAGACCACGTCACCTGCCGATGTCGCCGCCGCCGTGAAGAAGGAAAAGGGACGAGTACGATTCAACAGCAATGCCGATGCTCAGCTTCGACCGCCCATCAATCCCAGCGTGCCGCAGACCGGCCCCGAGCGACGCAGCTCCCCTGCCCCTCCGCGACCCTCGGCACTTCGCAACCATTCCTCCGGCTCAATTCCCACAACCGGTTACTTTGCAAGAGAAGCTGCCGCTGCCACTGCCGCGGCGGCCGCCAGAACTCATGAGCTCTCGGGTGACCAGTTCGTCGAGGACTCCCATGAGAAGCAAATATCGGCCGCTGCCGCCCAGGAGCGAGCCAAAAAGGTGGCCGACAAGCTGCAACGGGGTTCACCCACACACTCGCGCAATAACTCGCTGGACTCCCCCCCAGCCAGCGTCGATGGTGACGCCGGGCCATTCCCCAGCGATGGCAGCATTCCTTTGCGGAGCATGGGTCACACGCGCTCTGAGTCGGGCGATGACGACTGGCAGCTGCTACAACAACTCGAGGAGGCCCCCCAGGCCGGTAATGAGGAAGCGTACGACCTCGTCCGCTCGCACACCATGCGCAGGCAGGAAAAGACGCCCGACGAGGTGACCGTCGTCGACCCCGACGAGCAGGCGGCCGCGACGACGACGACGGCGACAATGGCAGGCAACTTGATCGAGGTGGATGACTGGAATGCCGGCGGGTACGACGGCGTTGTGTCGGTACCCACGCCAAAGCACTATCGTGGCGGCGTGCTCGCACAGCTGCTGAAGCTCTACAAGCCATCCGAAACGGACGGCGGCGGCGGCAATGCTCGGCGCTCCGGCGGTCATCAGCGCAACATGTCGGCCTCGTCTGCCGGACACACCGCCTCCGGCTCCGAGTCGGGCCATACCACGCCTAGCCGGCGAAAGTGGTACGAGCAGAACCGCTCACAGGACACGCTGGCCAATCTGATCGAGGCGTCGGCGCGCCTCGCCAACCCGAACCTCGGCCATCACCATGAAGGTGGCGCCGGGTCGAGCTCGGCGTCGCCCAGGAAGAAGCGGCCCAAGGCGAAGCGCAGGGGTAGTAGCTCGTTCTTTCATGGGCACCACCACCCGCATAAGGAGGAGACTCGCATCGCTGTGCACATTGCCGGCATTCTCGCACGCCAGGGGTACATCATCAAGCTGTGCCGCGCGCTCATGCTGTACGGCGCACCCACGCACCGCCTCGAGGAGTACCTCAGCATGTCGGCGCGCGTGCTCGAGATCGAGGGCCAGTTCCTGTACCTGCCCGGCTGCATGATCGTCTCCTTTGACGACAAGTCGACACACACGACCGAGGTCCGCATTGTCCGCACCGTCCAGGGCATCGATCTGGGCAAACTCAAGGACGTCCACCAGGTGTACAAGGAGGTCATGCACGATGTCATCGGCGTCGAGGAGGGTGCCGAACGCATCGACGCCATTATCGCCGCGCGCGAAAAGTTTCACCCGTGGACACGCGTCATCATCTTTGGCCTAACCAGCGCCACTGCCGCGCCCTTTTCCTTCAAGGCGCGCTTCATCGACCTGCCGCTTGCCTTTTGCTTTGGCTGCCTCGTCGGCGCGCTGCAGTTGATTGTGGCGCCCAAGTCGAACCTGTACAGCAACGTTTTCGAGGTTAGCGCAACGGTGCTCGTGAGCTTCATGGGTCGCGCCTTTGGCAGCATTTCCAACAGTAACCTGTTTTGCTTCTCTGCCATCACGCAAGGCGGCATTGTCATGTTGCTGCCTGGTTACTCAGTTTGTAAGTCGTCTGTCTCTCTGCTGCGCTGGACGGCCCATTTCTAACAACCGACAGTGTGCTCCGCGCTGGAATTGCAGGCTCGTGCAATCGTCCCAGGATCCATCCGGATTGTCTACGCCATCATCTACTCTCTGCTGCTCGGCTTCGGCATCACCGTCGGTGCGTCGCTCTGGGGCATCTTGGACAAGAACGCCACGTCCCAGACGCAGTGCACTGAGCCGATGAGCCCCTACATCGCCTTCATTTTCGTACCCCTCTTCATCATCTGCATCAGCGTGCTGTACCAGGCGAAGTGGCGCCAGATGCCCGTCATGGTTATCATTGCCTTCTCGGGCTATATCGTCAACTACTTCAGCAGCGTGCGCTTCGTCGCGAGCCCCCAGATCGCCAACACGCTCGGTGCCCTCTGTGTCGGCGTGCTAGCCAACCTGTACTCGCGTATCCGACACGGCGTCGCCGCGGCCACGCTCATACCTGCCATCTTTGTCCAGGTGCCAGGAGGGTTGGCGGCGACGGGCGGCCTACTGAGCGGGCTGCGGACGGCCAACATGCTCACAAACTCCAGCTCCACAGAGACGCCGGGCGAGTCGGTCAATGCCATGAGCACCGTGGTGTTTGATGTGGCTGCCTCGATGATCCAGATTGCTATCGGCATTGCCGTTGGCCTGTTCTTGAGTGCACTCTTAATCTATCCCCTTGGCAAGCGCCGGAGTGGCCTCTTCAGCTTTTAACAAGCTGTAAGTGCTGTTGGAGGATATGGTCGCTCCGATTTTTTATTTTATTTTATTATCCTTTTCGGGAAAAGCGTTTGCATTCTTATGATATAGCAGCTCTTGTATCGTCAGCGCGAGCTTTAGCATAACCTGTTGGGTCTTGGGAAAAAAATTGTGGGTTTTGTACGGCGTTGTGAGAATGTTTGAATTTTCATACTCAACATGAATAATTTCTAAAAGTAAATACATTTTTTTTTAACGGCATCATTGGCTCGCAAGTTCACAAAGTCCAACTTGGCTTGGGGGAAGGAAGACTCGGGTTCGGACAAGCTGCCAAGCAAGCCATTCCTAATCTGGCGGTGCAGTTTGGCTTGTGGAGAGAAGTTGGCTCCAAACTCCTCAGCTTCCATGACCTTCTTTGCCCACGTCTTCATCCCCTCGCCATCCCACAACAATCGCCATGGCTGACATTCTGAAGAACGTGCTCGGCGGCAAGAAAGCTGCAGCTGGGGCCACGGCCGATTCTGGTAAGGAACACGCATTTTGCTACTGCAGTGCAATGGCAGCTGGATGCGGAGAAGACAGACAGGACAGCAAAATGGCTGTCTCCTCTCTCCTCCTTCTCCAACAGGCTGCCAAGCATTCGTCTCCCAATTGCATTAGCATAAAAGAGGCAAATCTAACGCTGAACTCAATTTAGATTTTGCCGATTTCGCCTCTGCAGCCGACCCGGCCCCCGCTGCTGGCGCAACCCTCGGAGGAGCCGCCCCCCTCGCGACTGGTCGACCCTACACCAAGTGGTACAATATCCATGAGCGTCACTCCCTGTTCGAGTTCAAGGTTGAGGGCGTGATTCTCCTCGTGACGGCCTTCATCTTCATCTTCCACTTCCTCGGCGCTAGCTCCAACCGCACCAAGGCCAAGAAATGGATGCGCTCGCACGCCGCCGCCCTGCAAAACGAGTTTGCCCTCGTTGGCTTTGGCCGCGCGCCCACCGTTGACACTGTCGTTAACCCCGATACCTTTCTCAAGGAGAAATCGCTCTTTGAATTTGCCAGCTATGCGACCGGTCGAAAGAACATTGCCTTTTTGGACGTCAAGATTACTCTCACCAAAAAGTTCAACCCTATTGTGTACCTGTTTGAGACGGTCAGCAGCTTCCTCGTCGAATCCCTTGGCCCCGCGCCTGAGGATGTTGCCGAGGTGCTTATTTACCCCTTTGACGGCAAGGAGAGCCTGACGGTGCCTAGACGCCGGGGCGCCGAGGAGAACGAGGCTGTGGTCGACACCAAGAGCCAGTTTGATGGCTTCGTCTGGGCCGTGGTTAACAAGACGCGCATGCAGCGTCTCCGTGACCAACGCTACGATGTCTCCTTGACGTCAACCAAGGACAACTCCAAGCTGCCCGAGTGGCTGACGGTCATGAGCGAAAGCGCCGAGATCACTGACACCTTCCTGACGGCCGACCTGATCGCCGCCATCGTTGCGCTCGGCGACAACTTCCAGTATCTCGTCGTCTCGGATCAGCCGACTGACGGCCCAACGACGCTTGACGAGACAACGCCCCGCAAGCGCCTTCACCTCAAGTACAGCCTGCCCAGCGACGGTGTCTACGATGCGTACGTTCCGCTCTTTGCGTACCTGCTGCGCATGCCTGACCAGCTCGTTGCCCAGGCGCACTTCCGGCCCGAGGTGCTGAAGAAGTTGCGCGCCGTACGCGAGCAAAAGATCAACCAGATCAAGAAGGTGGCGGAGGAGGAGCGCGCCGAGGAGCGTGCGGCCGAGAAGGAAAAAGCCAAGAAGGCAAAGCGCGACGCCGAGCTCAAGGGTTTGGACGCCAAGGCGCAGAAGAAGTACCTCGAGAAGGAGCAGGCCAAGGAGCAGCGCAAGGCCCAGAAGAAGATGACTATGCGGTGAGGACGTCTCCCTTTGCTCTTACATGCTTCGTAGGCACTTGTTGGTTTTCTAGGCCAACGATGGTGGGATTTCCTTTTGGTTGGTGGAACGGGTGCTGGCTTGTGATGGGGTTCTGGGGATACCAAAAGTACTTGGTTGGGTAGCAGTTCTGTATTATGTGTTAAACTATGTACTAAAAGCAACAACGAAGAACCGAGAAGATAATATTTTTGTAATGCTAGCCGCGTGAATAAGCCGTTGTGAAATCTTGTCTGTGAAATCCTGACTTTACATGGTCGGGACGGCTAGGAATCGCTGGCTAGAATATCATTGACGCGCTTTACCTTGTCCTCGGCCGTTTGCTTCTTGTCCGTCCTTTTTGAATGCCGTTAGCACATGGATGCAAGAACAAGAAGCATCTGAACAGCGCAGTGGCGCCATACCTTGACCCGACACGCATCGAAGACTGCACACGCAAGACGCCGCGCCGGTGGACGACGGAATGGGCCTTGCCGATGACGGTCATGACCTCATCCCAAGCCCCTTCTACCCCCCCAACAAGTCAGCATATCCTCAACCTTTTTTTTTCTACTCGCACGCAGCATCCATCTTCGACACACAGGAAAAAAGAAGAAAAAGGGGGAGGGGGGGGGGCGGAGACCGGGAATGCATACCGACGGTGGTGCCAGCAGAGTGCATCGTGTACTTGAGCCCGCTGGCCTTGAGGACGCGCTGCACCTCGGCGACCTCCTCGGCGACGGAGATGTTTCCGGTGCCGACCTGTACGGGGTGATGACGGGGGGGGAAAGAATGGATTAGCTCGTTACCCAATTGCCTCTTGAAAATTTTTGTGTGGTTTTCTGTCGGTATGTCTTGTCGTGGATCGGCTAGGAGGGGGGCAAAAAAAAAAAAAACACGCAGGAAACGTACGGGAATCAGGCAAAAGTCGGCGTAGCAAGCAGCCGGTGTTTCAATCGAGGCATAGTCCATTGTGAAGGAAAAGTGAGGTAGGGGAACTCGTGGCTGGGAGAAAACGAGCAAGTTGATGCTTGGGGTGTTGGGGTTTCATCTTCAGCTTTGATGGGTGGCGATGAAGTTGGTCGCGCCATCACAATTGCCTCCCCACTTTGACTTACATACAAGCTTCAACTGAGAGGGCATCACTGACTGTTTGACAAGAGTTTACGCCTTCATTTTAGAATGATTTTAGGATAATGTTAGGAGGAGGGTGAATCCAAACGATTCTTATTGCATTGAATTTTATTCCATTTTGTACCCAAAAAAAACTAAGAATGGCAACCATTTATGATCCCTCTTTCTACGCCGTGCTAAATGCTTCAAAAACAAACAAAAAAGCCCTCATTCCGCCCATCTATATATACTCATATTCATGCCCAGAGGACCATGGCAGCCGCAAATGAGACCAAGAGCCCACCGCTAATACCGTGGTAGCCAAAGGAGGTAGTCGACGAGGACGAGAGGGTCATGTCGCTCACCGACGCCCGGCCCGTAATGTCACTAAGACCATTCGCTCTGTCGACCGCTATAATAGGGTCTTCCATGTTCCAGAAATCAACGAGCAAGAAGTTGGGGCGTGTGCCCCATTCTGAGATGCACTGCTGCAGGTGGCGGCCAAAGTTCCCCGCGGCGGCCGTGTTCGGGCTGTTGGTGACGTTGATGGAGTCGATGGCCGGAACCTGGATGCCGGCGAACCCAAGGTCTTGGTATTGGAAGTGGTTGACGAGGCTGAGGTAGTTGAGAGAAATGGCAGTTGTCGGCGACTTGTTGAGGTTGGCGGTGCTTGGGCGGTCAAGGGTACAGTTGAAGCCGGTGGGATCTGTGACCCCGTACGGCGTCTCGAACATGAAGTCAAACTCGGGCAACAGGTAGGGCACGGAAGCGGAGTAGGCAAAGTTGGTGGCGAACGCGACAAGCCGCTTACCAGAATCAACCATCTTCTGCAGCGTTGGCCAGTCACCCGTCGCTGACGTTGCCGGTGGCGTGTAGGCCAGCGTGTCAAGGCCAGCCGACGCAAACGCGGCACCGAGGGTTGCCGCTGACGCACTGTCCGAGTTGACGAGGAGAATGGTTACGACATCGTTTGTATTCGCGTTCATCCAGCCGGCAATCAGTCCTAGCCAGTCCGCCAAAGGTCCGGCGTCAAGTAGGGCACAGTCCGAGTGACATAGGTGCAGGGTGCCGTTCTTGTCATGGACCTGTGTTTGCAGGAAGCGCAGGCCGGCGTCCAGGGCGATCGTCGCATTAAGGAATTGGTTGCCAGAGACGGTGTAACCGGTGCTTTCGTCGCGCAGGAAGGAGCTGTCGTGGGCACCCATGTGCGTGATCTTGTTGTAGTTGCGGCCACAAAGTGTTGGCGAGTTGTTGCATGGCTTGGAGCTTGAGGAAGAGATGGTGCTGGATGAGGGGACGGCGGCGGTTGTGGCTGGAGTACTGGTGGCGGCGCTGACGGCAGCAGCAGCGGCCGTGATGCCGAGTAATGCTGTGTCAAGTAACGATGGCATGTTCGAATGGGTTTCCGGAGCAAGAATGCGAGAATCGAAGGATGTTGAAGATGCAGCAATGGTGGCAATCGAGGGTAGATGAGTGTTGCCGTCAAAGAAAGCCTCGTTCGTAGCTGCCTCGCTGCAAAGTCGGTACAATGGGAGTGGAAAAGAATGCAGTACCACACGGGTAGGGGAGACAAAGGAAATGAACCAAAGAAACAAACAAGAAGACGACAACAGAATTTATAAGAAATGTGTAATTCGGGCAATTGGCAATGCAGAAGCGAGAGCGGATCTACATATGTACTGGCGGTTGGGTGGACAGCATTGTGGCTAACTACCTCACCAACTTAGACTTTTATTATTCTTACCTAGGTAGGGACATTCAAGCAAGTCACAGGTAGGCTGCGCAGCCAAGGCCACTAAAAATAGCACCAAGCCATCACCACCGCCTCGACAAGCATCGTGTCCAATCGGCCTGGCTGGACTGCACAGCCTTCCTCAGTCCTCTGTCGCACAATGAGAGCCTGAGACCACACCCATCCCTTCTCGCAGCAGTAAACGCGCGTCACCAGGAGGGACCTCGGGGGGTTTGCCCCAGAATCTACCAGTAACGACTGCGAAGAGATAAATGGGGACGAAGATCTCGAATGTGAGGATGGGATGGGCCACATCGGACAGCATCGAAACCGCCCAGGTGGAGGTCGTTTCGAATCTGACGCGTCCCTACCGAGTTGTTCACTGTACCGTATCTCAGTTGTTACTGAAGAAGTGAAAAGCACGCAAGCAGATCCGGTCCGCCAGCCCACAGTTTCTGCTCTCATTCGGAGATTTTCTTTCTTTCGCTTCTTCTTAGGCTGGTTGTTCGTCTGTCCTTGCTAAACCCACCCCTCGAGTTTCATGGCTTTACCGGCAACTTGACATTGTCATCATTCAGCCTGACGTGGCGATTTGCTTCACAAAACTCCACGTACGTACACGCTGGTTGAAAATATGGCAACACATGCCTCCTGTTGTATATGGTTTTCCATTGCGACGTAATAGGGGTCAGAAAATGCGCATTCAATCATCATCCACCAAGAATACAGTCCCAATGTTCGACCCATTTTCTTCAGAGGCATCTATGATAGTAGAGCGCAATGTCTGCTGTGCCTTCAAGGCACTGGTTGGTCTCTCTATTCTTTATGTCTCCGTAGCACTTGCATTTCTTCCTATGCTCCCGAGATCACAGCTGTCTTGCCTCTGTCTGGAGCCCCCATCGCCTCTTGCTGCTATAACTATCTCTTGAGCCAGTTTTCTATGCCAGCCGTTGACGCGTGGCCCCGGATCCCTTGGGTTTCCAATCTCGTATTGGCCCGGATGGGGCTTGTTGCTTCGGGCTGGGACTTGGTCCCGTAGGACTCGGGAGTGTCGGCTCACTTTCCCACCAAACTTCCAAGTGTTGAGTCTGCAACGTCAAAAAGTTGCCCATCAGTCCAGGGTAATAGGACTGCACTTAAGTCGAACGTAGAATACAGCTTACGCCATCGACGGCGGGCGTCAGTAAATAATACCAACCAATATCGGCTTAGCCGTCAGACCAGCCAGCCTCGTTAAAAGCTCGCCAGGGACGTACGACAGGATCTCTCGCGGTAGCGTCATTCAGACTGCTAACCAGCAATTCAAACACAATGTTCGCTTACAACACAGAGCAGCTGAACCGCTACTTTTCGCTCATTTCGCTCGCGAACTGGCAGGCTCTCCTCGATCAAGATGTGCACGGCTTCTTCGACCATATGATCAAGGGCCAGCTCGCGCGCATCACGTACAACACGCTGTCTCTGCATTACGTGGCGGACAAAGTTGTAACCCTGGATCCGGAGGTACTGTTTGACAAGATCGTGGACAGGGAGCGCGGCGGCTACTGCTTTGAGGTCAACGTCCTTCTCATTCATGTGATTCGAAGCCTGGGCTTTGAGGCCATGGCCGTAGGGTGCCGGATGCGCGAGAAGGATTCGACAATCGAGGGTATTGATCGCTGGCGAACTACGTAATGTTTTCTGCTATACCCTCCGCAGCCGCAGCTGTGTCGTGTCTGTCCATGCTAATCACCACCTGCGTGCGCGTGTAGGAGTCACATGGCCATTGTCGTTCTCATCGACGGCGAGCGCTTCCTCGTTGACGTGGGCTGCGGCCTGAAGAGTCCTGCGACGCCTCTGCGGCTCCAGTCGGGGCGGGCCGCGAAGAGCGGCCTCACGGGCCAGACGCTCAGGATGGAGTTGAAGCCGCTGGCGCCGACGGCCGTGAGCCAGCCCGTGTGGATCTACTCGATGCGCTTCGGTGGCGAGGACGCGTCGTGGACCGAAGTGTACGCCTTTGCCGACGCCGAGTACCTGCCCTCCGACTTTGACGTGCTCAACTACTACACCGTGCACGCGAGCGGGTTGACGCGCATTGTGGCGGTGCAGAGCCTCTTCTTCGAGGACGGCGCGTCAGGCACGCTGTCGCTCGTCAACGCCAACGTGACTCGGAATATCAGCGGCGAGGATGAGCCGGTGACGGTGCTGCAGAGCGAGCGCGAGCGCGCGGAAGCACTAGAGAAGTACTTTGGGATCAAATTATCTTCGGAAGAACTGGACGCGATGAAGGGCTCTGCGTATGCGTTGCCTGTCGGCGAATGATGTTTGACGTGGCTGTCACGAGGGGCCGGTGTGACCAGAGGTGCTGTTGTGCTTGGTGAAACCTTTCGCGGGAGATGCAAGGGACAAGCGGCCATGAAAGGGGGCGCGGTATCACTGGAAATTTGACAGGGACTTGTTGACCTTGTCTTCCCAAGAACTTTCTGCACTCCGTACAAGTACAAGAGCGTACAGGAAATTTGCTGCCTGAGGAACCAGTCCAGCGTCACGTCAGAGCCAGTTGAACGACAGCTCGCTATGATCAGACGCTTATCTGCGGGTTCTTAAAGTTTCTTGAAAGCTAGAGCATATTTTTTTAATAGGGACTTATTGGACGATTTACCTGAGCGATAATATTTGTAGGCAGGTTCGGGAGCCCCTGGTATCCAGGGGTTTACGAGTTTCGCGTGCCTTGTGGCCGGGCCGCTTCGTTGGCCTGGGTCTAATTAAAGTCAGTCCGGGGTGCCGCATTGCATGATTTTATTAGGGGCGAAAGCTCACGCCCGCCAAGAGCGACAAAGAGTCGGGACACGGAAAATCAAATCACCCCAGCGGAGCACTTGGCTGGGCAGCATGATCCTAGAATCGTTGTAGTGCAATGAGAGGCGGTGTCTTGTCCCTCATCACTGTACTGTCCTGCTTGCCAATTGACCAACGGAGCAGGAAACACGGGCGGATGAGGCTCATGTGCAACGCAGTGGCGCGCGGCGCAGAGAGAAGTAATCAATATGGCGCGCTCGCAGAGTTACTGGTCCGTGCACCACTTTCCAGCATCGCAAACTCGCGTCCGTCGACAGCATCGCGACGCTAGAGAGGTGGAAAGTTTGCCGTTTCCCAGATGGCGATCGGGGTTCATTCTGTGTACGTAGTGACAAGCGAAGAATGGCCTGCAAGCTGCAAGGGGGAGGGAGGGGCGGCCAAGAGAACAAGCTGGCTACCTGTTAGCTAGCTTGAGTTGCGCCTTTTCAGAATCTGCCTTTGTTGTTATTGAAACTGAGCAATACGCCACCATTTAGAGGCGTAGGATGTGTCGGTATCTGTCCGGTTGGTTACCCTAATTATTACTACGAAAGCAAGAAAAAGACGCGATCTTAGGCAGGTGGTGCATCTTCTGCTACAGCTGTAGCTTGGCCGCACATTTTGCAGTACAACTCTTATTGTGCAATTCAAGGAGAGCAGTAGCAAAGAACACAAGTTACATAAGATTGACAGACAGTTTGGTTACTCGCAATGAGAATGTTGTTGTGTACTAGGTATGTGTGTACATAGATACATATGTGTCAGAGCAGAGTTGAAATTACTAGGGACCCCCCTCTAGCAAAACCATAACAAAGATACTTGTGATTACACGCACTTGGCTACGAGATCATTGTATCTCTGGGTAGGATGGCAACTGCCCAGTACATGCCGCCAAAGTGACTGGTGAGCGGGCCTGAGATGGGGCTTCAAGGGAACCTGAGGGGAAGGGGTCAAGGGGGTAACTGGACACTCATCTCTATGGGACAGGTTTCTTGTAGAAACGAACAAAAAAAGTTGTCCATTTTCTGGATCATTCACGGACTCTACAAAGCTCGGTACTACTAGTCAAATGCCCTTTCTACCTCCTATCAACTTCGATGTGGGCTTTTTGGCAGCCACCAGGGGGGGCGCACTTGGGCGCGACCAAAAATGGTGCTAGAGGCAGAAAAAAAATAAAAAGTGGACTCTACCAGCGCCAAAAAGAGCAGTAGGCGAAACAAGCAAACCGGCTGGCCACTGCGTGGGCAAGAAGTATAAAAGTACATGCTGTCACATATAGAGGCCCGGGCTGCCCCTCTACCCGATTTCTTCTGTTCGTTCCCCCCGAGTGAGAGGACGCTCACAGCCACAGCCACAGCAAGTTTTACCAGCCAGCCTGCGCTAACAGACAAGCACACACACTCCCCCAGCACTACCTACCTACTACTTGGTTGCCTAGGTATTGGTTCCATTGCTGTGCCAGTTGCAGTGCAGTTGCCAGCTGCCAACTCGCCTTGTTCGCTTGCGCCTGCCAGCTGCCAGCTCCCCACTCTAGCTAACCAGCAACCAACTCGCAAACGCACGCTCTTTACCAGTATCGCGAGAGCTCGTCATTGGCGCGCGCCACCCCTTCATCGCAAACCCGCGGCGCATTTGCTTGCACAGCGAATGCGTTGAAGGCCTCCTTCAGCGGCATCGTCATCTTGATCTCACGTCATCACTGCAAACTGCATCAACAGCACTGCTTCACCAACCGGTCGCGTACATTCAGCAGGCTCGTGCTTTATTATCTCATCGCCAAAGCGGTCTCATCCAACTATTGCCATTAACTGCCCGCGCAAGAGCACGCAAGAGCACGCTTCGCCTTTGAAAAAACCTCGCTACGGCAGATCTCCATCTTTTACTTTGTGAGTACCGCTTCCCCCCTTTGCACTGACTATGCACACGTCTGTGATGCGCGTGCAACTTATATCCGTCACACCGCTCGTGTCACGCGCCTTGTACACTAGTTGTCGCGCTGCTCTGCTGTTCACAACCTGCTGCGCTTTCCAGTTGCCGCCCGTATCATCGCTAAAATGCCGACTAACCCCTCGTTACCTCATAGTCATTGCTGCGCCATGTCATAATTCCGTGCATGCCACTCGCCCGCACCCACACCCACATAGATCATGGCCTCGAGATTAGATCGTCTCGTCACCATCCTGGAGACTGGCAGTACCAGACTGATCCGCGATACTGCCGTCAACCAGCTGGCCGACTGGCAAAAACAGCATCCCGACGAACTGTTTAATCTACTCTCCCGTGTGGTTTCTTACCTGCGCCACAAAGACTGGGAAACTAGATCTACTGCCGCCAAGGCAATTGGCAAAATTGTAGAGAACGCACCCATCTACGATCCCAATGAAGATGATGGCGACCAGGTCGCACAGTCTCCCAAAAAGGAGTCTCCTAAAAAGGAAGAACCCTCATTGACCGAGAACGGCCATGTCAAGAAGGAAGAAGACGAAGATAATGCTGGCGGCATTTCAAAGATTGATCTTGGCATAGACCAGTATTTTACTCTTGATGCCATCGATGTGGAGTCAATTCTCAAGTACGGTCGTGAACTGCTACGCGGTGGAGGCATCGAGTATAGCTTGGCAGCCATGGATCCCGCAGATCGTCTTGCCCATCAGAGAAAGACCCTTCCTGGCCGCCTCGGATTGTTAGGTCGCAAAGTCGACGACGAAGAAATTGCGCCTCCCGAATCCCTTGGCGTGCCCCCGACACCGATTGAAAGCTCTGGCAGTGGTGGTCTTCCTCGAACTGATGGCGCCGGACAGCAGGGTGAGGACTCCCAGCTGAGCTCCAGGCAGCTCAACGTTCTGAAGCGCAAGCGAAAGAGAGAGGCAATGAAGGCCTCGCAGGGAAAGAGCAGTTTCGGCGATCTCACTCTCAGGCGCTCTACAACGACTGGATCGGAAGCCATGGCCGAGGACACAATTATGACTGATCCAGATTCCAAAAAGAACGGCAAGGTGAACGACTATTTTAACCTTGATCGACCCGCTGAAACCGATGAGGATACCAAGGTCGTCAGCGAATTCAAAGGCCCTATCATTCCTATCAAGTCCGAAATCGAAACTGACGATGATATGCACGGCGCCGAATGGCCCTATGACCGTCTGTGTGACTTTCTAAAAGTCGACATCTTCGATCCCTCTTGGGAAACTCGTCACGGAGCAGCCATGGCACTGCGAGAGGTGATTCGTGTTCACGGTGGCGGTGCCGGTAGAGGTCCTGCCAAATCTCGATCCGAAAACGATGCCAACAATCGGAAATGGCTCGATGACCTGGCTTGCCGCCTCTGTTTTGTCTTAATGCTCGACCGGTTCACGGACTACAGCTCAGATACATCCGTGGCACCCATCAGGGAAACGATTGGCCAAACCCTGGGTTCCGTCCTCAAGCATGTTCCTGCTACGTCCGTGTATGAGACGTATCGCATTCTGCATCGCATGGTGCTTCAGGAAGACCTCAAGATGGAGCGCCATGTCTGGGCTGTCTGCCACGGTGGTATGGTTGGCCTTCGATACGTTGTCGCGGTGAGGAAGGACTTGCTACTACAGCACAATGACATGATTGATGGCGTAATAGCTGCGGTCATGAAGGGCCTTGGGGACTTGGACGACGATGTTCGCTCCGTAAGCGCTGCGACACTGATACCCATGGCAAAAGAGTTCGTCATGATGCGCCCTGCTGCACTCGATGGTCTCACAAACATAGTCTGGGAGAGTCTGTCGAATCTGGGCGACGATCTCAGTGCCAGTACCGGACGTATTATGGATCTTTTAGCAACGCTCTGCAGCTTTCCCGAAGTTTTGGAAGCCATGAAAGCCTCTGCGCGGAAAGACGAGGAACGCTCATTCACCCTTCTTGTGCCTCGTCTATACCCATTCTTACGCCATACCATCACCTCTGTCCGCCTGGCCGTTCTCAAGGCCTTGCTCACCTTTGCTAACCTTGCTGATGAATCCTCTCAAGGTTGGTTGAATGGCAAGATACTGCGGCTCGTGTTTCAAAATATTCTTGTCGAGAGAGACAAGGAGACTCTCAACATGTCGTTGGAGCTTTGGACTGCCCTAGTGCAAAATCTGGCAAAAAGCCCGGCTACTCTGGCGGATGAGTTTGCCCCCAATATCGATGCCCTTATGGAACTGACCTTGCATCCTATTGGCGTCTCTCGTTACCCCATTGCCATGAACGCTACGCTTTTCCAAAAGCCCTCTGGCGGCACATACTCCATGCCCGCCAACGCCCAAAACATGACCGCAAGACGGACATCGCCTGAAGTTGTTGACCGCGCCCCTAAACGGCGCAGAAAGTCTGCCAAGACGGAGGACCCAACGCCAACACATGTTGGCCACGATGTTGATGGACACATGATGACTGGCGATGTTGATCTTGTTGGCATGGACATCCTGATTCGTTCCAGAAGCTCAGCAGCCAAGGCTATGGGTTTTATCATGTCCCATGTGCCATCTGACAAGCTAGATGACTTTGATGCTCTTCTCGTACCAGGTCTTTCCTCCGCGTTTGCCTCTACTCAGGTGACCGCCTGTCTGATTATTGATGAGTATTGCAAAGAGTGCCGGACCGAGGACGATATGACAAGTCGATATGCCGATCATCTCCAGCGCATCATCGATAATGACAGGCCGACCTTCTATCGTGATCTTGTTATCTATATGCAGCGTGTTCGCTCGCAGTGCCAGCAGCTTCTCTACATGTTCAGAGATCATGGCAAAGTGGCGCCTGGAAAGCTACCGGTACTGCCGGTCGTCGTGCAAGGTGAAGCAGAAGCAGGCCCTAGTGCTTTCTCGCTTCTAACTGCAGATAAGTGCATCGGCAATGACTTTGACAAGCTTAAGAAGATTATGCCACCCGGACAGCGCCTCATTGCAAGCCAGCAGCTCGCCGACGCGCGTGACGTTACTCAGAGCGCTGTCCAAGAGGCCAAATCCCTAAAGGAAAGTCGGGATGTTCGTATCAAGGCTGCCGCCGCATGCGCTTTGGTTGCTATGAAAGTCCTTCCCAAAAAACCCAGCCCACTCATTAAAGGTATCATGGATTCCGTCAAAACGGAAGAAAATCAAATACTACAGTCGCGCGCCTCCGATACTATCGCTAGACTGGTCCAGCTCTTTGCTGACAAGGGTCGTCGAGGCCCTGCGGACAAGGTTGTTGCTAACCTGGTAAAGTTTTCATGCGTTGAAGTGGCTGAGACGCCAGAGTTCCCCGTTCACGCGACAAAGAAGGACTTTATTCTGTCGATGTCAAAGGAGGAGGACAGAGTCGACCATGCTGATGCCGCCAAATGGGCAAGAGAAGTCAAGGCTGCTCGCATTACAAGACGAGGCGCAAAGGAAGCCCTGGAAATCCTGGCCCGCATATACGGTGCCGCCATCTTTGAGACTGTTCCCAGCCTGCGGAATTTCATGGAGCAACCGTTGCTCAAGGCCTTCTCTGGCGAACTCCCAGAAGCAGCCAAGGATCCGGAGGACACTTTTGGCCAGGAGGTTGTCGATGCGATGTCTGTCATCCGAACCATGACTCCTACGCTGCATCCAGATCTCCACACCTTTGTTCTGGAAATCATGCCGCTCGTCATCAAAGCGCTTCACTCGGAGCTGTCCGTCTTCCGCTATATGGCCGCTAAGTGCATGGCTACCATTTGCAGCGTTATGACAGTCGAAGGCATGACAATGCTGGTCGAAAAGGTTCTTCCGTCCATCAGCAACCCGCTTGATCTTCACTTTCGACAAGGCGCCATTGAAGCAATTTACCACCTCATTGCTGTTATGGGTGACTCCATTCTGCCATATGTCATCTTCCTTATAGTGCCTGTACTTGGCCGTATGAGTGACTCCGACAACGAGATTCGTCTGCTGGCTACTACCTCGTTTGCAACTCTCGTAAAGCTCGTCCCGCTGGAGGCTGGCATCCCCGACCCGCCGGGCCTCTCCCAAGAGCTCCTCAAAGGACGTGACCGCGAGCGCACCTTTATCGCTCAACTTTTGGATCCAAAGAAGGTCGAACCCTTTGCTATCCCCGTCGCTATCAAGGCTGAGCTTCGATCCTACCAGCAAGAGGGCGTCAACTGGCTTCACTTTCTCAACAAATATCATCTCCACGGCATTCTGTGTGACGACATGGGTCTGGGGAAAACATTGCAGACACTGTGTATCGTTGCTAGTGACCATCACCAGCGACAGGAAGAATTTGCCAAGACGCAGGCCCCGGACTCTCGCCGCCTGCCGTCTCTCATCGTGTGCCCACCGACGCTGTCTGGTCACTGGCAGCAAGAAATCCGAACATACGCGCCGTTCCTCAGTGTTACTGCCTACGTTGGCCCTCCCGCCGAGCGCAGGCTGTTGAAGCCGAAGCTCGGCGAGACGGATATTGTAATCACGTCTTATGATGTCTGCCGCAACGACTCTGATGTGTTAGAGAAGCACAGCTGGAACTACGTTGTTCTTGACGAAGGTCATTTGATCAAGAACCCCAAGGCTAAAATCAGCCAGGCCGTCAAGAGACTTGCTAGCAACCATAGACTCATTCTGACTGGCACGCCGATCCAGAACAATGTATTAGAACTCTGGTCACTGTTTGACTTTCTGATGCCCGGCTTTCTCGGTACAGAAAAGGTCTTTTTAGACCGCTTCGCCAAACCTATCGCTGCCAGTCGGTTCAGTAAGGCTTCTTCCAAAGAGCAAGAAGCCGGTGCACTTGCTATCGAGGCTCTGCACAAACAGGTTCTCCCTTTCCTTCTCCGCCGTCTGAAGGAGGAGGTCCTGAATGACCTGCCACCCAAGATCCTGCAAAACTATTACTGCGATCTCAGTGACCTACAGAGGAGGCTCTTTGACGATTTTAACAAAAAGCAAGGGAAGCAGCTGCAAGCCGAGGCTGGCAGAGAAGACAAGGAGGCGAAACAGCATATTTTCCAAGCATTGCAATACATGCGCAAGCTCTGCAACTCGCCTGCAATGGTCATGAAACCAGGGGTTCCCATGTTTGACGAGACGCAAAAGATTTTGGCCAAACAAGGCACGTCTCTTGACGACGTTGCGCACGCACCCAAGCTTGGCGCACTTCGCGACCTGCTGGTTGACTGCGGCATTGGTGGCGATGATGGCGAAAGCAATGATCCTCTGTATCAGCCCATCAAGCCTCACCGTGCTCTTATTTTCTGCCAAATGAAGGAGATGCTTGACATGGTGCAAAACAAGGTTTTGAAGGAAATGCTACCTGGTGTATCGCATTTGCGCCTGGATGGCTCAATAGAGGCCAATAAGAGGCAAGATATCGTGAACAAGTTCAACAGCGATCCTTCGTACGACGTGCTACTTCTGACTACCAGTGTTGGTGGCCTGGGACTTAATCTGACGGGTGCAGATACTGTCATTTTTGTCGAGCACGACTGGAATCCGCAAAAGGATCTACAGGCGATGGATCGCGCTCACAGGATTGGTCAGAAGAAGGTCGTTAATGTTTACCGCCTCATTACCAGAGGCACGCTGGAGGAAAAGATCCTGAACCTGCAGCGGTTCAAGATTGACGTGGCGTCAACGGTTGTTAATCAACAGAACGCAGGTCTAGGAACAATGGACACGGACCAAATCCTCGACTTGTTTAACGTGGGCGATTCAGGGCCAGGCCTGATATCAGACAAGCCTCAGAACAACCTGGAAGGAAGAGAGGAGGACATGGTGGACATTGAAACGGGAGATGTACTACGACAGCCGGGCAAGAAGGCGTGGCTGGACGACTTGGAGGAGCTCTGGGATGATAAACAGTATGAAGAGAGCTTTGACCTTGAGGGCTTTATGAAGTCAATGTCATGATGATGACGGTTGGTAGTGCAATCTTGGACCTTGAAGCATGCGTTTGATTGCCTATTATCTGGTTACGGAGGATTATTGCTACTTGCCTCAACTGCGAGGGTTTGGCCGCCGATTGTTTTGCTGCTGGACTGTACTTGGGCGGGATTTGGCGTTTGGCTTGCAACTTGTTCAACTTTGATAATTTTGTACAGTAGATCAAATCATCAGCGACTGCGCGGGAAAATACCGCATTTTTCGAGGCTCAGAGGAGTCTTTTCTTTCATCTCGGCCTGTTTGCTTGGGTGTGCATGGATAGCAGCAATAATTGATGAAGACACCCATGGGATGAATGGTGTACATTTTTTATGAAGGTGGCAGTCATAAAATGTGGAAGCGAGTCTGAACTATTCTTAGGTTATGTACATGCATTGCATACCTAACGAATAAGGTGCATACACATACATACATGCAGACATACATACATACATACATACATAAAAGTACTCGGGTAGTTGGTTTAGCTGGTGTGGCGGCTCAACGACTTGAACAACCCCACCACACCAGTCACTGTGGGTGGCCAGCTAGAACCTTCATGTTGTTGGAGGGGCAAACGCAGCAGCTTCGAGCAGATATTCGCATCCCCTCCGTTTTTGTGTCATAGAAACAAAGCGTGAAGCAACCACAGTCGCCCATCATGCCGCTCGACTACAGCAAATGGGTACGTACGCCGGAATGCCAGGCGGCCATGGCATTAAACCCCCCCCTGGCAGAAGCTCGCTAACCAAGCTTGCCTTGCCGTCCAACAGGACGCCCTGGAGCTCAGCGATGATTCCGATGTCGAAGTCCATCCCAACGTCGACAAGAAGTCTTTTATTCGAGCGAAACAAAACCAAATTCACATGGAACGCGAGCAGCGAAAGCAGCGCATGGCGGCGCTCAGGTACGAGGTAGCCCTGCACCAGGTGCTGCTCAAGCGCATCTCGGCCCTGCTGGCGGCTCTGCGGTCACACGCCTCCGGGACGGCCGCCACGGCGGAACCGGGTCAGCTCGCCTTCCAAGCTGTCATGGAGTCGGCGGGCGATGCAAAGGACGACGCCCTGCCGCCTGTGCCCGAGGGCCTCCGGGTCGATCCCAACCAACCAAAGACCTACTCGGCCACGATGGCAGGCCTGCTCGACCAGGTCAACAAGGCCCTGGCGGCCAAGCAGCCTGCTGACCGCTACACGGCGATGCTAGAGGAGATCCAGGTCCACGAGACACAGGTCCAGACGCTGATCCGGGAGAGCGGCGACGAGCTGGCCAAGCTGGAGGAGGAGCAGGAGAGGAAGATTACGAGCGCAGACATCCACACGGGCTTTGACAGCTCTTTCGTGAACAAGGCACCATCGGCCGGCGACGAGTCAACAAAGGTTGAGCTGCTCAATCCCGATTACGACGCGTCAAAAGCGAATCCCACCAGCAAAGACGATGACGACGATGACATCCAGCCGTTACCCCTCACTAAAGAGTTTGGCAAGATCCAGGCGGGCAACTACTCAGCAAGCCTCGAATTCTTGGTCAAGCACAGAGAGATCCTAACGGCGCGGGAGTCAGACGCCCTCCTGATGAATGCCTTGGACGAGGCGCTCAAGGGGCGTGAGGAGAGCACGCAGCAGTACGTGCACCAGGCGCTGCTGCTGCAGTACTGCCGCTCGCTGGGCCGGGACGGCGTGGCGCTCTTCTTCCGGCGCATCACCGAGAAGGAGCCCAACAACGCCAAGGATGTCTTCTACAAGGAGGTGCGGGACACGTACGAGCGGTTCTGGAAGCGCGCGCGCGAGATCAACGCTGAGCGCGCCGCCGCGGGAGACGACGACGAGGCGCAGATCCAGCTGCACGCCGTCGAGCCGGGCACGATCATCGCCATCAACGTGCCAGAGGCGGCCAGTGCGGACCCGGAGGTGCGCCAGGCGCGCGAGATCTTTGAGGGGTTCAGCGCGGAGATGCGCGCGGCGCTTGAGACGGGCGAGCTGGAGCAGGTGAACAAGGTGCTGGGCAAAATGCCCGTGGATAAGGCGGAGGAGTACGTCAACCTGTTTGGCGAGGTGCGTTTTTTTCTCTTCTTTTTTTTTCCTGTTCTTGTGTGTCATTTCATTGGGGGAACTTTGCTAACAATTGGGTCGTGTAGGCTGGAATTCTCAGCATGGAGGAGGAGATTCTAGATGGGACGACTCCCGAGGGCAGAAAGAAGATTGAGGAGCTGGAAGCCAAGCACACCGCGCAGAAGGCAGCGGAGGAAGCGGCGGGAGTGACGAGTGATCCGGAGTAGGCCGGCTGTTCTTTTTTAACTTGAAGCATTATACCGTATACACACACCTGTCGGGTCAATAGACATTGGCTTTAAAACTGGATATTTATCGTATGAAATGCCGGCGCCGGAGGTCCGTCCTTGCCTCGCCTGTCTTGTTCAACTTACTCTTATTTTTATTTTTTTCCCTTGCCCAGTCATTCGAGTGCTGCACTATGTACTTGAATCTTTTCCCCATGCCGCGCAAAGATGTCCTCCTCCCACTCGGTCAGCAGGCCCATGATGTCGACCGAGTCGTCCCAGCTCGGCGACGGCCGCGGGGCCTCGGTCAGGCCGGCGGCGACGCAGTCCTCGACCCTCTTGACCTGGTGCCCGAACGCGTCCATGCCGCGTCCCGACACGGTGACGGTCTCGACGTCGCCGCCCTTGTACGTCCGGATGCGGAAGACGCTGTCGCCGGCCGGCGGCAGCCAGGGGTTGGTGACAAATGTGAGCGACGCGCGGTCGCCCTGGATGGCGAAGCCAAAGTCGTTGCCAAACGAGTCGGAGGACTGGATCGTGGCGAGCACGCCGACGTCGTGAAAGGCCACGGTCAGCGCCGCGTCGCGCGCGTACGTCACGCCGTCCTGCGAGGTCACCAGCGCGCCGTCGCCGAGCACCGTGCGGCGGCCGGTCCACGCGGCCCGCCCGCCGCACGCCGTATCCAGCACCAGGCGCAGCAGCGACACCGGGTAGCAGCCGAGGTTGTAGATGGTGCCGCGGCCGCGCGGGTTCGCGCGCGCCGCAATATCCGCCGCGTAGTGCGCGGTGACGGCGCGCACGCGGCCGAGGCGGCCGGCCGCGAGCACCGCGACGAGCGCGTCCACGACCGGGTGCGACAGGTACATGAGGCCCTCGAGGAGGAAGACGTCGCCGGCGGCGCGCGCCGCGGCCGTCATGGCGCGCGCGTCCGCGAGCGTCGTCGCAAACGCCTTCTCGGAGAGCACGGCCTTCTTGCCGGCGCGCACGGCGAGCACAACGGCGGACGCGTGCGCGTGGCTCGGCAGCCCGACGTAGACGACGTCGACGGCCGGGTCGGCGAGGAGCGCGGCCACGGAGGCGTGCTGCGAGGGGATGGAGTGGCGCGCTGCGAAGGCGGCGAGGCGCGATGGGTCCCGCCCGAAGACGGCCTGGATGCGGGAGCCCGGGCTGGCGGCGACGGCGCGGGCGACGACGTCGCTGATGAAGCTGGTGCCGAGGATGCCCCAGCGGAGCGGAGAGGGCGTCATTTTCGGAGGGCGGCGGAAAGGAGGAGGGAGGATGTTGGTTGGGGGTTGATTTTGGTAAGATGGTGAGGCTTTGGGGTCGTAGATCTATAAGTAGTACTTGCAACCCCCCTCACGCTCTTGCTTTTCGGGGCTCGGGTTTGCTAGACCTTTTGAGAATTAGTCAAGGGGTTATTGGATCTACTATTCCGAATCGCTTACTTTCTCCGTTGGCCGCGTTAGTGGGGGAACGGAGATTGACCGGCGTCTTCCGGCAGGACGCGGGGTTCCGAATCACGACGGCCCAAAGAATGTTAAAACGGGACTGTTGTCGTTACTCCCATCATTCGAAAAGAGAATATTGGAAAGTGATTCAAGCTTACTTTTGCCCCCAGAAATTAGAAGAAGTCATAGGCTATACTTACGAAGTCTCACCACCGTACCCCGCCATCGACGAGACAGCGTCAACTCCTGGTAGCACACATAAATCCAGAAAGTTGAGAAAGAGAAAAGTTCATCAATTCATGCTATGCCTGTTTCGAACATTTACAGGAACTTGAAGGCCGTTAAAATCAAATTCGCCGCAACGCGGGTCCCGTCATGCCCCCGATTCGAGTAGCCATCGTCGCTCGGCGATGCACTTTGGATCTGTCATCTCGTCAACCGCGTCTTTATAAAGAACGAAGCGCTGGAAGAAAAACGTCAGGGCAAAGAGAATTACCACGACGGCGATGGCAAGCTTCGCAGGGTTCGCCAGAGCCGGCGACTCATCGTGGTATGCCGAGTCGAGGAGAAGCTGCAGGAGGGAGAGCACGCCGCCAGTCATGTCCAGCACAAAAGTCAGCGGGGGAAGCCCCCGCGTTGACTTGCGCCGGTAGTTGAGCCAGGCTTGGGGCACGTATCTGAGCAGCACGAGGAAGGACTTGATGTTTCCGACGAGGTAGACCTGAAGAGTGAGAGAGAAACAGGCATGTCAGTGATGGGTGGGTGGGTGGCAGCGAGCGTCTTGCCCCGGGCCGAGGAGGGCAAACATACCACGTCCAGCCACATCCAGCGCTTCAGCTCGGAAAGGGTGGCGGCGACAAAGACTCCGAGGAGGACTGCTGATATGCAGTACCAGCAGACCATGCCGCACCAGACGCTGACGCGGGCCGGCGGCTGCGTGCGGTCAAAGTTCCAGAGGCGCGGGTAGAACTGCGAGTAGACGACGGCGGATAGGGAGAGCGCGTGCAGCGCGGTGGCGACGTCGTTGGCGCGGACGAGCGGCGTCGGGCTGGCCGGGTTGCGGACGGCGTACTCGCGGCGGACAACCGGGGCGAGGGCGAGGGCGAGGTTGTAGACGACGTACGAGGCGGCGCCGAGCACGTCGAGGAGGCAGAAGTCGATGGACACGCCGGAGGTGGACCGTCGCCGGTAGTTATTGGCGAGGACCGGGTAGAAGGAGACGGACCAGACGGCGGCGGACGTCCAACCGGCAAGGGCGGAGAGACGAGCCACGCCAGCAGGCATCATGAAGGGCTCGGAGAGGAGGAGACTGGCCATGGATACGTGTGCAGTGCTGGGCGGCGCAAAGTGCATTGTGTAAAGTCGACCGTTCCGAACGGCGCGGTGCCGCAGTTAATATACCGCAATTTTGGAAACAGAGAGAGCGGCAGTAATGTCGATCAACCCGTCTTCCGACCTGCTTTCGACTCCGACCCATCCATGTCTCTGCCTCGTTGGGAAGGGGAGGGTTACACCCTGGACCTTTGTTCATCCACACATCCTGTCCTGCGGTGGCTTGATCGTGCTTTTACGCTCCTCATTCCTCGTCGTTTTGGTGCCCAGTGGCGGTCTAGATTCCAGGGTCTATACCCGGGGGAAGAAAGCGGTGTGATGCTCCCAGCATGTCGCAGATATGCAACAGTTTTGCGGCAAGTGTCGAGCTGAGAGCGAAACGCTTTCGAATTCCTCTCATCAAACGAGCAAATTCTTGCTACCTCAAAGTACGGCTTTGCCAGAGGCCGGCAGACAAACAAGGACAAAGCCCAGAATAACGGGCGCCCAATATCGCCCAATGCCACGCTGCCAGTGGTTGCACCATCTATCCCCGTTATACACACACACACATGACCAGCTATGGCTTCTGCTTGAAGAGGTACGAGATTTTGGCCTGGCAGGGAGCTGTAGAGCGCGCGTTGCGCTGAGACATAGATCGTGAGGTCGAGGGCTCTTGTTGTCTGCGTCAGCTGACGGTTTCTTCTGGAGGCTCGCGTGGAAGCTGCATGCTTTAATGTCCGAGTTTGCAACGAAATGTTTCGTAATACCGCTATCCAAGGCCCAATAGGCTGTGACCGTCGCTGCCTCCCCCAGCAATTGCTTTGCAAAGGCACGACAACCGGCTTACTTGATGCAAGCCACAAATTCTGATGGCTGCAAGACTGGTACGGAACTTGTGCATCACTGCTGCACGAGGCTGCAACATTGTCCTGGAGCCAGCTGAGACTGCACAACCAGACAAGCGGTATGCAAGCCAAGTCCTCGCACGTATCACCACCATGCAGCGAAACAGCCAAGCCAGCTTGCCGCATTTTCTACGCTCGACATGTCCCCGGTATGGCAGAAATCGTCCGGACTCGATACTAGTCTTTCAGAGGTGAGTAAAGTGCCCCGCGGTGCCTTCCTCTTTCTCGGTGTCATACCAAGATATCCCCATCCAGTTCGCGGTGGTAGAGCAGCAGATATGCAGCAACGGCAACCATTGGTCGCCCATAGAGATTTTGTCCGTCTGCCACGTGATGAGCGATATTGTTATAGGTGAAGTGTTTATTACGTGCATATCTTTTGTCGATCTTATCAGCATATGTTATGCCGCAACAGAGCTGCATCTTACTCACCCCCAGCGCAGTTTCGCAGCCAAGAGGTCATGATGCCAGCCCATTGTTGAAGAAGCATCAGTATCGTCAAATATACCTTGGTGGGTAAGACCATGCTTGTTCCACTCGTCTATCTGGCGCATACAACTAGAGAGTTATTATAACGCAACCTACGAGGTGGCTGTGAATGGCCTAGGGCTCGCTCTATTCCCATCACCAGCACGGGTAAGCCGGTGCTCCGAGGTCGGAATGTCCGCGCACTCGCATTCTCGTCGCCAGCCACTGATTTTCTGTCCTTGGACACGACTTGCCGCAGAGTATGCATAGCATGCAGTAGAGCTGATAGATACACCGTTTGCCTATGCAGGTCTTGGTGCCTGAAGCGAGATGCGGCATGATGAGAGCCTTGTCTCGGGCATCTGTCAGCTGGAGGCACAATAAGCCACTGTCGTTCGCCTTGATGCACAGAGATAGAGAGAGAGGATGGAGAGTCGACGGTAGGGCCAGCAATTGCGCCAAGTTGAACAAGACATCACCCGCAGCTCTGTTTGTAAGCCCAAGGTAAAGGTAGAGTGATATGCATATATACAGTTTTCACATATCGAGGAGCCTTTCCCGTTTATTGCATGAATGGAAACCGTGCCATGGCAAGAACAAGGCACAGCTCGGTTCGGTTCCCCACCAGGCCCCAAGCCCGGCTGAATAGCGGATGCTGCATTTGGCTGGCCAAAGCTAACTGCGTGAGGTCTGGGTCGCCCCGCCGAAACGCGCGACCCCATAACCACTTACTAGCAATTATCACGGGCCATACGACGCGTCGTTTGCGCATCACCATCACCACGTCTTCTTGTCGCCGCCAACAAGTAAAATCAAGGCGCGTCTCTTGCATGTCGCCAAATTGCGCATGAGCGCCCGCGCAATACATCATGTATATTAAACAGATCATCATTCAAGGCTTCAAGAGGTTTGTCCCACCCTCGTCCACCTGGACCAACTCCCCTCTAACCCGCGCCACAGCTACAAGGACCAAACCGTCATTGAACCCTTTTCGCCCAAAACCAATGTCATCGTCGGTCGCAATGGCTCCGGCAAGAGCAACTTCTTCGCCGCGATCCGCTTTGTCTTGAGCGATGCCTACACCCAGATGAGCCGCGAAGAGCGCCAAGGTCTCCTCCACGAGGGGTCCGGCTCTGCTGTCATGTCCGCCTACGTCGAGATCATCTTTGACAACAGCGACGATCGCTTCCCCACAGGCAACAAGGAGGTCGTTCTGCGACGCACAATCGGCCTGAAAAAGGACGAGTACTCTGTTGACCGCAAAGTCGTCACAAAGACCGATGTCACCAATCTTTTGGAAGCCGCTGGTTTTTCTCGCTCCAACCCATACTATATCGTCCCCCAAGGTCGCGTCACAGCCTTGACGAACATGAAGGAGTCCGACAGACTGAACCTGCTCAAGGAGGTTGCAGGTACACAAGTTTACGAAGCGCGCCGCGCCGAATCACTCAAGATCATGAACGAAACAAACAACAAGCGCGAAAAAATCGACGAACTCCTCGAATATATTAAAGAGCGGCTGGCTGAGCTCCAGGAAGAAAAGGAAGAGCTGCGTGGCTTCCAGGACAAGGATCGCGAAAGGCGCTGTCTAGAATACGCCTACCACCACCGAGAACAGGTCACCATCCAATCTGCGCTCGAGGATATTGATAACGCGCGGCAAGACGGCCTCGATACTACCGATTCGCGTCGCGCTGAATTCCTTCAAGGTGAAAAGGCGCTATCCAAATTCGACGCCGAAATTCACAAACTGCAGCGCCAGATTGAACTTCTGCAAATCGACCGCCATCAGCTCGAAGAGGACCGCCGTGATAGTGCCAAGGGTCTGGCCAAAATTGAGCTCAAGGTCAAGAATCTCAAGGAGGGTCAATCGGCCCACGAGCAAGCACGCACTCAGCAGGCCGCGGAGCTGCAGGCAGTGCAGAGCGAGATCGCCGCCAAGGAGAAGGAGCTCACTAAGCTCCTCCCCAAGTACAACAAGAAGAAACAAGAGGAGGATGAAATTCGCAGACAGCTTGACGGCGCCGAGGGTGCCCGTGGGCGTCTTTTTGCCAAACAGAACCGAGGATCTAGGTTTAAGAACAAATCCGAGCGTGATGCCTGGCTGAAGCAGGAAATAAACGAACTCACTACCACTACCAGCAATCAAAAGGCGAATCGCTTAGACGCAGACGAGGAAGTGCAGCGCGTTCAGCAGATTATTTCGCACGGCGAGAAGGAAATTGCCGAACTACGATCTCGTCTCGCCAACTGGAGCAACGACAGAACTGGCTACGCTGACCAGGCTGCCGAGACTAGACATACTCTGGATCAACTAAATGACGAACGCAAACTCCTCCGCCGTGAGGATGACAAGCTTAATTCCATCATTTCCAATGCGCGCCAGGAGAAAGAGCAAGCTGATAGAGAAATGTCACACGCAGTTGACGGAGCCACTGCCCGCGGTCTCACTACCATCCGACGTTTAAAGCAAGATCAGGATATCCCTGGTGCCTACGGCACGCTGGCCGATTTGCTCCAAGTCAACGAAGCATATCGCTTGCCGGTCGAGCAGATTGCTGGCGCCAGCCTCTTCCACTATGTCGTCGACAATGCCGACACGGCTACATATTTGGCCGATACCCTGTTCAAACAGCGCGGTGGACGAGTCACATTCATGCCTCTGGCACAGCTTCGCCCTCGGCACATCAACATGCCAAAGTCAAGTGACGCGGTGCCGCTTCTAAGCAAGATCACCTTTGACCCCATGTATGCAAAGGCTTTCCAGCAGGTATTCGGAAAGACTGTTGTTTGCCCGAACCTAGCGGTGGCTGCCCAGTATGCGCGCAGTCACGGTGTCGATGGCATTACTGTGGAGGGCGACACGACAAACAAGCGAGGTGCCATGACTGGTGGTTATATCGACCCCAGAAAATCCAGGCTCGAAGCAGTGCAGTCCGCCAACAAGTGGCGAGCCGAGTTCGATGACTTGGTAGCAAAGTCCCGCGACTTAAGAGGGCAGATTGAGCGCAAAGACCAGGAAATCACGGCAGCCATGTCCAACGTTCAAAAGGCGGAGCAGAAGCTTCGACAGGCTGAGGATGGCTTCGAACCATTGAAACATGAGCTGCGAAACAAGACTGCCCACATCGAGAATGAGAGAGCCCACCTCGACTCCGCCCTGAAACGCCGCGACGCCGTGGAGAAGAACATGAGTGGTTTTATGGACGAGATTGCGGCGCACGAAGCCGAAATGGGCACTGATTTCAAAAAGAGCCTGACTTCCGCCGAAGAGCGAGAGCTTGAAAGCCTGACGTTGACGGCTCAGCAGCTTCAACAAAAGTGGAATGAACTCAGCAATACAAGGCGAGAGTTGGAGCGTAGGAAACAGTTCCTGGAAGTTGATCTCCGCCAGAACCTGCAGATGAAACTTGATCAGCTGAACAGCCAAGCATTTGAGAACTCGGCGTCGACTGGTACATCTGGGGGCTTGGGCGATGCTCAAAAGGAACTCAAGAAGGCGCAAGCAACCCTAAACTCAGTCACTGCAAGCCTACACGAAGCAGAACAGCAGATTGAAAACCTCACAACACGTGCCGAGACTATCACCACCGAACGCTCCGAGCGCGAACAAACACAGAACGAAATCTCTGCGCGGATAGAGAAGCAACAAAAGCGCCTAGAGAAGAGCTTGCAACGCAAGGCTCTCCTCACGACGCAGGCAGCAGAATGCGCCAAGAACATCCGCGAGCTGGGCGTGCTACCGGAGGAGGCCTTTGACAAGTACGAGAATATGGAGGCCAACGTGATCACGAACAAGCTCAAAAGGGTCAACGAGGCGCTGAAGAAGTACAAGCACGTCAACAAGAAGGCCTTTGAACAGTACAGCAACTTTACGCAGCAGGAGGACCACCTGATGAAGCGTCGTAAGGAACTCGATGCGTCGCAGGGCTCCATCGAGGAATTGGTGGAGCACCTGGACCGCCGCAAGGACGAGGCGATTGAGCGCACGTTCAAGCAGGTGTCCAAGGAGTTTGCGACCATCTTCCAGAAGCTGGTGCCCGCCGGACACGGCCGCCTCGTCATTCAGCGTCGGACCGATCGACGCCAAGAGGTCGATGAGTCGGACGAGGAGGCCCGCGGCAGCGTCGAGAACTACATTGGCGTCGGCATCAGTGTCTCCTTCAACTCCAAGCACCTGGACGAGCAGCAGCGTATCCAGCAGCTTAGCGGTGGTCAAAAGAGTAAGCCCCCCTTGGCGCCCCCGATTTCGAGCAATACTAATCTCCTTCGCCCCCAGGTCTTTGCGCTCTGTGCCTGATTTTTGCGCTGCAGCAGACAGAGAGCAGCCCCATGGTCATCTTCGACGAGGTCGACGCCAACCTGGACGCGCAGTACCGCACGGCCGTCGCCGCACTGCTCGAGTCCATATCAGACGAGGCCGGCACGCAGTTCATCTGCACCACGTTCCGACCCGAGATCGTGCACACGGCCGACAAGTGCTACGGCGTCACCTTCCACAACAAGACAAGCGGCGTCAACTGCGTCCCGCGCGAGGATGCCCTCAACTTCGTGGAGGGCCAGGCCAAGCCGGCGGCAGCGTGAAGGGGGAGACACGCGGAAGGGGAGGGATGAATGAACTACCGGACATGACATGTGGGTTTTTGACCCCAAGGCGGCGCGAAGTTGGCTGTGGCAAGGGATTTTGGTTGTTGTTGACATTTCTTTGGCTCGGAGTACGTGGCGTTGAACCGGAGCTATATACTTGTATGTAATTTTTTGGCTGGATACCATTTGATGGAAAACGGTTTCCTGACATATTGTCTTTGTTTCTACTTCCTTCGTGTTGCGCTCTTCTACCGTCTTCATATATGTACCATCTCAAGAGTTAAAGAATTGCTTAGCTCGCAGTGACCATATTAAAGAAGCCTGCACTATCGCTCCTATTTTCTTCCGTTTGATGTGCCATTATCGTTTTGTTGTGCTTTTTTTTTTCAAGACAAAGAAGTATAGATGAACAATCGCAGAAAAGCGATGGTAATTGTACATTGTCCTTGGTCACAAGCAACCAGGCTCCCCCCCTGCCCCCCATGCTGTTATTTTATACACTGTTTGCCCTTCAATAACCGGGCAGCTCCCATTTCCGCGCCGCCGCCCTCGCCACGCGACTTTTCCCATGCGCCGTCTACCGATCCGACATCATGCAGCGCACTCCGCGAAGGTACTCCGGGTGCAGCTCCGCCTCGAGCTCTTCGCGCGTCAGCCACTTGAAGTCGGTATAGCCGAACGGGTTGCCGCGGATGTCGGCCTGGCCGGCCATGATGCGGCCGCGGAGGAGGAAAGTCTTGCGGCCCTTCCTCTTGACGGTGCCGTCGCGGGCGAACCAGGGCTTCTGGACAAAGTGCGCGACGGGGACGCGGCCGACGATCCAGGTGTTCATGTTGACGCCGGCAGCCTGCTCAAGGACTCGCTGTGCAGCCTATTGTTTCATGGTGTGTTAGCCCCATCTCTCTCTCCTCTTGGCCTCTTTCCTTCTTTCCCCGGGGCCTTTGCTGCTACGTTCTTCCAGACTGCTCTGCCAAGGGGGAAGGGGGGGGGGGGTTGTTAAAAGACAGGTTTTTTTGGGAGTTGCATGTCAACGTACCACGTGGAGCACCTCGGACTCGGCGAGGACGTCGTCCGGGAAGCCCCAGCCGTCCTTGCCCTCGACGACCAAGTACAGCGTGCGGTCCAGCTTCCTGTCCAGGCGGCGCACGTCGCCTTTCCGATCCGCCTCCGTCTCGCGCGGCACCGGCGCCGGCGCCTCCACCAGGTCCTCCGGCTTGATGACCTCGGCGTCGTCGCTGACCCGCGCCTGCGCATCCTTCAAGAGGCTCGCCGTCGCCGTCTCCGGCGCGCTCAGCGCGTCCCCGACCAGCAGCTCGTCGTCCCACGCGGTGGCCGCGTTGCCGCGGCCGCGGTACGCGCCCAGCTCCTTGGCGGCCGTGCCGCCGCGCTCCCGCACCTTGAGGTCCCAGTCCAGCCGCCGCGGCGTGTCCGGCTTGTAGTAGATGGAGGGGATGAAGGGCGAGGCGAGCCGCTCCTCGAGCCGCTTCTGGTAGAAGAAGAAGGCGCTCTCGAAGGCGTGCAGCGGCTGCGTGAGCAGCGGCGCCCGCGTCAGGATCAGCCCGGACCGGATGTCGTACAAGTCCCCAGCGGTGGCGGCGGCGGGTTGTGAGGAGACCGGCGGTGGCGCGCTCGCGGCGGGGATCTCGGGGGCAGCGGCGACGGCAGAGTAGAAGCGCACCGGTGCGGCTCTTGTGGCAGCACAGCGGGAGCAGATGCTGGGGGAGGAAGCTGGTGGTAGGGTTAGCAAAGGGGAAGGGTATCCTTTTGTTTTTGTTTTTCTGGCTGGCCGCTTCAGCTTTCAAGGGGCGGGCCAATCGAGAAGCAAGAGCATTACCGTGGGAGAATAAGAAAGACTCACATGATAGCACGGAGCGTAGTGCCCGGCTTCCCCTGCTAGATGAAGACATGGCTTGTGTTTGGAGTTGCTTCTCTGTCCCCAGGCAGCGCAAACGTGGGAAAGGTTTTGGTGCTGCTCTTTTGCTGGGCGGCTTTCGTTACCCACTCAGCGTCAAGTCTTCCCCCAATTAGCACGCGACCGAAAAGAGCTTCGACTGGCAGAAAAGTTGCTTAGGTAATTTGCACCTGAATCTTCAGGCCCTCTAGCGGTTCCAGCGTGCCCACCCAAGTAAAAAGCAGGCCACGGCACATTCTTCTCTTCTCCTCCCCTTTCTCCTCAGGCACAGTTTTCCTTATCGTCAAGACTTGTTTGCATACTCCCAAAACGTCCTGATCATTTCACAAGTGCCGAGAGAGAATCCTTAGAGCAGTCTTTTTCGCTAGCGGCACCTGCAATTTTTAACCTGACCGGGTCCTGTTAGATAGATACTGTTCACATGTCACGTAAAAACTCTTGTAATGATGAGCAGACCCTGTCCCCGCCCTGTATGCGCATCATCATGGGAAATTTCATGCAACGTGTGTTTATTTTGAATGTGAGAAACATCGTACAATCGACAACGGGTACCGCAATACATCATCTCTCCGAAACGCCAGCCGGCAAAGGCCGACAACTTCTATGTGCTAGTTGAACAATCACCATCATCAGAAAATGACCACCCCAAGCCCTCATAACGCCTTGCTTTCGTCACCGCTTTGTCTGAAAAAAATTCATCAGACCAAATTGAAAGAAAAAAAAATGCAATCCATATATAGCCAACAAGTATTGCAGACATTATTGTCGCCGGGAAGGAAGAATGAACGCCATTTTGCTTGTTGTGTGATGCTGGCGCGCTTTCGCGCTGCCGCTGCCGTTTTCTGCAATGCGCATCGCTGCGAGAAGTTGAAACGCTCAAAAGGATTGCACAACGCCAAAGGTTCAATCCAAAACAGCAAATAATTGTATAATACAACTTGTCGTCTTAGGCCTGCGGCTTGTCATCATATTATGCGGCTGTCAGATCAGACATGGCTTGCGCGACGGCCTGGTCGGCTCTTTGTTCCCATCTGCGCCGGGTGGCTTCGTCAAGAACCGAAGCATCTTTGACTTCTTCGTAGAGCCGCCGAGAGATGTCTCGGTTGATGGTGGCATACTGCTCCGTGGTCAGCTTCTGCGCACGCCAGTGTGGCCGCAGAGCCGACTTAACAATGTCATTGATGCTTTTCTTGTCTTCTTGGGTCATAGTGAGCCTAGTCGGGGAGCTATCTTCTGTACGACCGATGGTGGGTTGCGGCCGGCGAGGTCGTGGATGACGGATTTCCACGGTGCGGTTTGTATTCGAACGCGCAGGCCGTGACTCGGCGTCACTATGGTCACTGCTGTACCGATTGGGTGAATAATTGGCAGGGGCATACACGGGTTCAATGTGGGTACTGAGAGAAAGCGTTGGTGAGGTAGGACTCCCATTCAGTCGTGGGAGAGGGGGTGGTGTTAACGACATTGCTCTTGGGCTGCTGTGGTTTGAGGGCGATGGCGACAGGGCGGGGGAGAGGGCAGGGGAGAGGGCAGGGGAGGACGCATCCTGCATGTGCCGTGTAGGAAGCGTGGCACCATTCTCGTCTTCAGACAACAGGCTAGGCTCTAGTTCCTTGAGAAGGGCAGAGACCAGGGCAGGTTCGCTTGGTGTTTGATGGAGTTGTGCTGTTCGCGACGGCGAAGCATGACCAGGAGATGTTGCAACGACCAGTCGAGCCTGCTGGTTGGAAGGACCGGCCGTAGCTGGCGACGAGGCAGACGCAGAAGCCTCGCCGTGAGTAGGCAAACGACGGGTTCGGGGGCGCTTAAGCTTTCTCTCGGGCTCGGGAGCGGGCTCGGCCGGAGATGCGATGGATGATGGCGCCTTGCGTTTGCGCCCGTTGAGAGATGTAACAGTAGTGCCTTCGGCTTCACGAGCCCTATCAAGGGCACCCCAGGCCCTCCTTTCATCACGAGTCTCCTGTATAGGCGGAGGGGCTGGCGGGGTTGCAACAGGTTGCAAGTGTTGGCTAATCTGGGGAGGGATGGTGCTGACAAAGGCGTCACGGGCGCCAAGACGGTTGGCAATGCTCATGCGCTGCTGCCAGCGTTGAAGTTCATGACGATCGAGCTGCTGGAAGCGGCGGAAGTTCTCGAGATCCTCGTCCTCGTCATCGTGGTTATCAAGGTCAACGTCACTCATCTCGTAGAAGCGACCAGAGAACTGGCCCCACGCACCTTGCCACTCAGCATTGCGAGCCTGTCGACGAGCCCGGCGCAGTCGCGCACGAGTCCGGACGTGCAAGCCGCGATGTTGGCGAGTAGCCGGGCGGTGAACCTGTCTGGGGCGTGGTTGGGGAGTTTCGGAATCGACGGTTTGGGGGCCGTTTTGTGATTCGTCTGTAAGCTCGAAGAGGTGGGAGCATTCCATGCAATACCAGTCGCCGTCGGGGATGTGATCGAGTCCGATGCAGTGTGTATGGTAGGCTGCATCGCAGCTGTCGCACAAGAGCAAGATGTCTTCCCGTTCGGCCGAGTTGCAGACAGGGCAAGGGTTGGTGTCGTCGTCTTCGTCCTGGGCGTTGTCACCAAGCCACTGCTGGACATCGAACTCGGCAACCTGCTTCTTGTCTGCTACTGTATATGACGAAACGGCAGTGCCTAGAAAAGAATGAATAGGTAAGTAAGTGAAGAAGCAGTTTAGACAGAAGAAGGGGTTCATGGCATTTGGCGTCGAGGGCAGGTGCAAGGCGGGTGTGACTGTCATACCATCATGGCCATTGTAGACGCGCACAGAGTGGAACGGGGTCCGACATATAGGGCAGGTGTTGGTCTTGTTGGCCCAGGAGCGAATGCAGGCATCGTGGATGATGTGTTCGCAGCCGTCCAAAGCGGCGACAATGTTGAGATAGCTATCATTGGGGTCGGAGACTTGTGCTTCGAGGGCGAGGGTAACGGAGTCGTCAGAGGAGGACGTGGTCGAGTTACCAGGCGTCGGTAGGTGGTCCAGGCATATGATGCACTGGTCAGGTTCAGACATGGTGCCGATTGCGACAATACGGGCCGGAGTCTGACGAAATCATGTAAAATCAAGAAAGGGGGTGAGGAGAGGATGGCAATGGAAAAGAAGAGATGGTGAGTATCGAAAACGAAGAGAGAAGACGGCTGGTAGTGATGAGGGCGACGACCTGTTTGGAGCAGCGAGTGTTAATGGATGCGGGTGATGGGTGACGGGCGGGTGACGGGTGATGGGGAGTGAGTGAGTGGGTGGGTGATGCTTGGGGGACAACCTTGAAGGCAAGAAATGTAGGTAGGCCGTGTGAGTGGTACGGTACAGTGATGGTGCAGCAGCAGGACTAGCGGGGGTTTTAGTGGAAGGTGCCTGTAGAGTCGGTAGCTCTAGGGAGGAAAGTTGGGAGTGGGAGTGGGAGTGGGAGCGAGAGTGGGAGTTGGGAGCGGCGAGCTGGGGAGTTGGGAGTTGGGTAGAGTGGCTCTGATTTGCTGGTGGGACAAGTCGAGGCGAGGCCTAGCAAGCGGAAGAGGCAGCGAGGCAGCAGGGAAAGTGCAAGGAAAAGTGGAAGAGAAAGGGAAGAGGGAGTCACGTAGTGGCGGCAGTAGCAACGGCGGGGCACAAGGCAGGAAGGAGGAGGGCGGTCGTTGGTGGCAGATGCTAGGTGTATCTAGGCGACCACTCCAGCAAGTAAAGTTACAATGGAAGCAGCGTAATAAAGTTGCTAGGACGTCCTGTCCTTATTTTATTAGGTACCTACCTCTGTCTCAAACAAACGCCAACTACCTACGATGGATTGGACGTATCCGTTTGAAAGAATTCCGTACATCTCTCACGCAAGTATCCTTACCTACCTAGATAACAATAGCAACCTAGCGAAAATAAACACCCATGAGAGGTTGGGAGAGCGCAGCCAGACGAAGACTGAGGCAGGTAGAGAGGTAGACCAACCTGCAACGGCGGCGGCCGGTCAGGCACTTACTTTTACTTCTAGTTCGCGTCCCCGTCTGAATTAATAAGGTAAGGCACAAGACGTCGTCACGAGCCCCACTGGTGAGTCCTGAGGCAGCTACCTACCTGCCTATGTATTACTTTGGGCGTTAACTAACGCTAGTGTATTGCTTGTTAGCCAGTGCCTCTCTTGAAATAGAACAAGTCATAAATTATCCATCTTTGCCGTGATGTCACTACTCGGTATCTACTTTAGTACCTAGCTAGTTATGTGGAAGGGCAAAGAGGAAGAGGTCACTCAATCCATCCCCAGTGGGGCTGCTCCTAACCTCAGCTCCTTCTGAGACAAACACCCACAAACAGCAAGCCTCCAAATGCAAAGCGTTTCTTATCCTCCTAAGAGTACTATGTTGATAAAAGCCACGCGTTTCCGCATAACCACTCACGCATAACTACTCACGCATCACTAGCTACTCCCAGCCCCTTGCAGACCAAAATCCAAATCAATCATCAGGTACACCCGGTGGCTCCCCGCCGGGGTTCGTCCATGCTGTCCTTGCTGGCCCAGCCCCGCCTGCCTCGGTACCTCAGGTACCTGATTGTGGTCGGTGAGTACATGAGATGGAGTCGTGCGAGGCACTCAAGAACCTCTACGACTCATCGCCCCCGTTGCCAGCACATTCAACCACTCACTCCCTGCCATAAAACAAAATGCTAATGACTGCCACCGCCGCAGTCGTCAAGCCCCCCTAATTCTCGCGCAACGTGCTAACTATGCACAAGTAGCAGCTAGGTAGGTAGTCACGCATTTGAGACACCCCGGCCAACGACCAGTAAGATACCGCTCGGAACCCAAGCCCCAGATCCATCATCCATCACCGACAGTGCTTAGGTTGGCAGGTGACTTGCAGGCGACGCAGCCATTGGCCCGCGACCCTTTGAGGTTCCATGCGAACCATGCCCAAATGCCTTGGCTTGGAACATCTCTGCACGTAATAGATCCAGATGACGAGAGCAACATCCCTCCCCCCCCCCCCCCCCAAGCCGTTTGCTACCGTGCAGCGACTCTCACGTCTCTCACCACCGACGCGACCAGAGCCGTCGCCGTCGCCGCAAACAGGGCCGCGTCTGGCAGGACGTCCTTGCCCTCCCGCAGCCTCAGGCCCAGGCCCATGACTTGGAACGCGAAGCAGAAGAAGAGCGCGTACGAGCGTGTGGCCCGCACCAGCGCCAGCGTCGCCAACGCCGCGTCCACGTACGGGATGAGCCGCGTTGACTCGTTATCCGGCGCCCGATCCAGCTGGTACTCGTAAAAGGCCGGTGTGTAGACGCCGTGTGTGAGACGGCTAAAGGCCCCCAGGTACACAATGGCCACAACGGTGTGTGTGGCCACTGCGCCTGCAGCCTGCGGGAAGGTCGACAGGGTCATTGGAGATTGTCTTGGCTGGCGTGCGTCTGTACTGTCAGGGCGAATCGAATGGAAGGCGATTTGATGCGAGTCAGCTTGATGAAGTGGCATTGATGACCACGGTACCTCTAGCTGCAAAGTACCTACTAACTAACGCAAGCGAGCCCGACACAGTACGGCTATGGCAACTAACTTCATCTACTGAAAGCCTCTCCCTGCCGTACTGTGTGCATTTCATCACATAAATGCAGAATGACGACTCTGCAATGCTCGCCATGGCCAATCCAGAACATGGGATACACTCAACCCAACTACTAATCTTGTAACACTCAATGCCGCGGAAATAGGGTCCGTCACCCCTGTAGTTGTAGCATGGTCTTGGACCTAAGTATTTCCGCAGCCATGAATTCAACATTATTGTTTCATGGAGCCCATGGCGAAGGAACAATTCGCAAGCCGGCTTATGGATTTAGATGCGCAGCGTCAACCGCCAAGGCAAGCCCTCACCTCACAAACACATATACACGCTACCCGCTGTTCATGGCTTATCGCAGAGCCCCGGTAAAAAAAAGAGCAGTTCCGATTTCATGGGATTCTCGCCCGCCCGATGGATGGGCTGAAACATTCCCGTACCTCGGCGCTGCTGACTCGTCCATCCCACCTACCTACAGCCCTTTGAATCCTAACCATCGGATTGACTGCTTTCCCCCTGACTACGTTTTTCGTATACCAGCAGCTACCAATTCATGCTATCAAATTAATAAGACCCTGGAGAGCCGGCCACCGCCCCCCCCGGTCGGTGACAATCCCAACCGTTACTGACACAGCACAGCCCTTCGTAGCCCGCTTGCCCGCTTGCCTTCCGCGACCTCGATCGCTTCTGCACGTCGCTTTGGGCCATCCTTGGGCTTTTTGTTAACCACTCTCGGGTGGAGAGTCGCTGTCGCCTCCCTGTCCCTTCCCGTCATGCAACCACGTGGTGCGCCCGTAACGCAACACTAGAAGAGAACAAGTTGGTCATACGGCCATATGCGATCAAGCGTGACCATGCAAATGGCCAGTCTATTGGTCCAGCATAGGATTCATTTCCTGCGCAGGCGTCGTCGGAATGTCGTAAATCTGTCAACGACCCTGCGCGGCTGCTGGGCATCAGAGCAGTGCTCACATAGCATCATCGAGAATTCATCCGTCACCACGCCATAACCTAGGACCATTAGTTGATTCATGACACTGTGATTGCGGTGACCGATGCACCCAAACTGGATTGGTTGCTGGCACGCGGAGAGCAATCTGGCAAGTCACGTTGGAACCCCAAATCAAATCGAACACGTTCTTGAAACCGGGTAACCAGGGTTGGTCGTTGCAAAGATTTTTTGGTTTTTTTTCATTGCTTTGCCGACTTGACCCTCTTGTAGTCGAAGCCGATGTGTCGAACGTACAAAATATTTCGTCGACTCGTAGTGCAGGCACGCAAAAGCCATGCTTCCCCGTACACCCAGACCGAAAAAAAGCAAATGCCGTATATGTCCACCGGAATTTTTTGTTTTCCTTCATCAACCCAAAACTCCCATCATCCCCTCGCTTAAACCTCAGCAATTTCTCGCAGACGACGCAGAGTCGAGCGCATGGCGGCAGCGGCAGGGGTGCTGTGGCCTACTATTAGTCTCGGGTTTCTTCTTGCTCGCCGCGACTGCCTGTACTATAGGAGATCGTTGTGCGACATTCCATGGACGCCTGACGGGTCGCTGAGGAAGAGAAGGGGGGGAGGGACGTACGCAACGGTGTAAGCGCCACCGGCCATGGTGCGCTTGCAGGAGCGGCAGTTCCAGATACCGGTGGACTGGCGGCGGACGGTGACCTTGCCGCAGAAAGTGCAGGTGTACTTGGCGTGCTGGCTGACTTCCATCTTCTTGACCTGCTTACGCAGGGAAGCACCGTAGCTGTGCGCAAAGCGAGTTAGTGTCCTGTCAGGTGTAGAGTTCGTCTTCGATGTTCGATTCAATCCGGTCAAGTAGTCGTGTGACGTTAATTTGAGAGCCATGTAGCTCCCAGCGACAGAAGGACGGAAGTGTGCATCCTCATTGCAGGTTGCTGCTGACCCATCGTCGAGCCGTGCATTGTTTCCGGAGAGTCTCGCTTTTGTTGCAATCAATACATGGCGCATGGAACCTGTCGACTCTAGGTACTGAAGTATCGTACTCGTCATCCATGGGATATTGCCGGATCGAATCGAACATCGAAGCGTTTGCATAAAGTTTTTTTTCGTCGACTTACCGAGTGCCGTACTTGCCGCTGCAAAGAGTAATTAGCAATCAGATCAAATAAAACATTCGTGTTCCATGGCTATACGTACGTAACTCCGACCTTCTTCGTGCGCTTGGTCATTTTGGCGGTGTTATGTGATTGAGGTTGTTGAGGTTGAGAGTCTGGACAGGCTTCTCCGATCGGTTTCCACCCACCAAAGGCAAAGTTGCGAGTTGTGATTTTCCTTAGGGCAAGCACGTGAGTTCGTTGTGGGCAGGCCAAGCGAATTGGACTTGGATTTGGTGGGCTGTCTTGTGCACAGCAAAATTCAGTTGCGAGTCACGGGAAAGATCACGTGATATTAGCTCTCCAAATGAGGCTTAGTTTTCTGCTGATGATGCTACCGAGGTAGCTTGGTAGGTATGGAACAGCGGACTTCCCGCCACCACGTTTTCGAAAGCTGCCTGTTGCGTCAATGGCTGGCGCAATTAAAAGTAATGATTGTGTAGAATATTATTACATAGACAACTTTTTCCTCCTGCACCAGGTCGCGCCCCATTTCATCTCTGCCACCCCAATATTGAATATATCTAGGTGTATTGTCGAAGCCTTTCATGTGACGCAGCTGCTGCACCTACGTACCTCCCTCTCTGTCCCCTCACGACTCCCCGCGCCTCATCAGCATCAAAGCAACTTGCTTTCTTTGCATTATTCCACGACAGATACCTCTCCGCGGGCTGTATTTCATATTTCATCGAATACAATGGCACCTCGCAGGCAGAACCGAAAATACGACATTGTCGTTCTAGGCGCCACCGGTACTTTTCGACGAGGCTACGGTTCCATAACAGCACCACTAACGGCGCAACAGGCTACACGGGCCAATTGACGGCGGAACATATTGCCACGAACCTGCCAACCAACATCAAATGGGCTGTGGCAGGCCGCTCCGAGTCCAAGCTACAGGCTGTAGTTGAGGATTGCAAACAACGCAACGCGGACCGCCACCCACCAGGTGAGTACTAAAGTTACGATAGCTCTCATTATTGTCGTCAGCTGGTGAGCATGGCTGATCAGAGCGCGTATCACAGGCATTGAAATCGCCGATATTGGTGATGAAGAAGGCCTCAAGGCTCTTGCTGTCAAGACCAAGGTTCTCTTGTCGACTGTTGGCCCTTACTGCAAGTATGGCGAAAAGGTCTTCAAAGTCTGTGCCGAGTCGGGCACTCACTACTTTGACGTGACTGGGGAGTCTGTGTGGGTGGGTAGTATGATTAAGAAGTACGAGGATGCCGCAAAGGACTCTGGCGCAATCATGGTTCCGCAGATTGGTGTCGAGTCTGCTCCGTCTGATCTGACCACCTGGCTGCTCGCTGAGCATGTTCGCGATGAGCTAGACGCCGATACCAAGGAGGTTACTATTTCCATTCACACGCTCAAGTACGTGATCCGGACTCAACCCTCTTTTTTTCTCTTTTTTTACGGTGTACTAATTCACACAAACTTCAGAGGAACACCATCTGGTGGCACTATCGCCACGGTCCTTGGTCTCTTTGACGTGTTTTCCCTCTCGGAAATTCGTGCGGCGTTCTCGCCATATGCCCTGTCGCCAATTCCTCACACAGAGAAGCCCGAAAGACAGAGCCTTCCTTTTGCGCATGCACTTTTCGGCTCTCACTACGATCCTCATCTCGGCCGCCTGACGACTTCACTGGCCGATTCAACTGACGCTGCTATTGTGGAGCGTACCTGGGGCTTGCTGCCGCAGATCCCATCACGCAGTGCAGAATTTTACGGAGAAAAGTTTGTGTGGAAGCAGTACATGAGAGTAGATAACTGGTTCCAAGGCTTGTTCGTGCATTGGGGCCTGGTATGGGCATCCGTCGTACTCGCGCTGCTGCCACCAGTGCGAACCTTGCTGAAAAGTCTGGTCACTCAGCCAGGAGGCGGTGCTGACAGCCATGCCAGATCTAAGGACCTGCTTGAGTACCGAGGCATTGCGGTGCCCGATGATGAGGAATCGACGCAGAAAGCTTTCGCCAAGGCGCGATACGACGGCAACGCCTACGTTTGTGAGTTGACTCCCTACTAGCCTTGAGCTTGTTTATTGCTTAGGTATGCTAATCTTGGGTAAAAAAAAGTGACGGGAATCCTACTTGCAGAGGCCGCTGCCACGGTGCTGCAGGATGATGTTAAACTTGACGGGGGCATATACACCCCAGCGTGTCTGGGACAGACCTTTATTGACCGACTTGACGACGCCGGCTTCCATTTCGAGGTCGAGACTTTGGAAAAATAGGAGGTGTGCCCCCTCGTGGAGATCCATGATGTTATTCAGTTTTCAGTAATTTGTAGTGTTTCGTCCAATATTTTTGTCAGGCAAGTTGTTGGCGTCTTTGTCTTGTCGACCAGCCTCATACATAACTAGGTAGCGCCACATCCTCAATACTACATGTATAGGTGCAAGTGTGGCGCCGCCGAATGTGGTCAAGCGCCAGTGCTTCAACGACCAGTCCAAAAAGTCTCGCGGCCAGTGACGACCCATCCACTCACTTGTTGTTTTAGTAGCTACCAACTCATTCCTTCCTTATTGTCGTCTTTCTTCCACCACGCAACGTTTTCCTTTCAACTTGTAGCTATGTCTACGAGTAATTAAGCGATATCAGCCACAAATTGAGAGGAAGACGGGCTGCAAACGACCCGATTTTTGGACCATCGCTCCCCAACTCACTCCCCCCTCCTCCCTTGCACGTCATGGACTCTTCAGCAGTATCAAATGGCGACGAGCGAGAACCGCTGCTTCCAACCGTCGAAACTCGCCTCAAGCCGTCGCGAAATGTCAAGTTCAGCGCCAACCCCGTCACCCGTACCATTGAGCCCGAAACCCGGATCGCCTCAAAACCAAGCAGCATCGCCGTCGGCGTCCCGAGCGGCGGCGCGGCGGGCTCGGGTGCGGCACCGCACCCCGGTACTGGCTCGGCAACCGGGCCGCCAGTGCTTGCAGCACTCAACAGCAAGCTACGCCGACGCAACAGCCAGACAGCAGTACCGATGCTGCTGGGCAGTGCGGCGGCGGCCGGGCTCCCGCCGACACCGGGGGCCAAACTCGGGCCCCAGCGAAGCACCAAGAAGACGGAGAAGCTCAAACTATTACCGAACCCGGAGCGCGACGAGGATGACGACGGAGCGGACGAGGAGAGCGGTCGTGAGGTCTACTCACAGTACACACGTATCAAGGACCCCAACGCGCGGCGCGACGCCGCCCGCCTCGGCAAGTCGGACCGCGCGAAACTGCCGCGCGTCACAGCCTACTGCACTGCCAATCGCTACGACATGGACGGCCTGATGCGCTTCCTCAAAGGCCGCGGAAAATCACGCGGCGCTCATCCCAAGCTCATCGACGAGTGCATATACACCCCCTACGCCTACGCCAAGGAGATGCCCGCGGCGCCGCCTCCAAAGTCCAGCCGCGACCCGGTCATGTCCTACCAGCGCCGCCACTCGACGGGAGCTGCCGACGATGCTTCCTTCGCCGCCGCCCTAGCGACCTCGGACAGCCACGACTCGGGTTATGGCGACGAGTTTGCGCCGGTGGCGGAGTCGGAGCACCACGACGGCGTGCCAACTGACCAGATCCTGGAGGAGGACCTACTAGGCGCGAGCGTGAATAATACCAGCGGCAGGGACGCGGTACCGGATTTCGATACACAGGTTCACACGCCCGAGGTATTTCTGTTCGACTACGGTGTCGTGGTAATATGGGGCATGTCGGAGAGCGAGGAGGCGAGGTTTCTCAAGTACATTTCCAAGTTTGAGCTGGAGAAACTTGCGCCGGACGATGTCGAAACGGAGCAGTTCAACTTTTACTACACAAAAGAGTACCAGGCTCGCATCTATAATGACTTTATCACGCTGCGCGACAAAAACAACTACATGACCAAGCTGGCCATTTCCCATGCTCTGGCCCAGAGCGTAAAAGTAAGTTCTGGCCGCCTTGTCTTGCCTCCGATAGCGCTTAAGCAAGCTAACAGATGGCAGACATCATTGTTCGAGGAGCTCATTTCCTCCACGGTTGAGACGTGCAAGGACATTCCTACGCAAATTGCTCTCACCGGCAAGATTGCGCTGAGCCGCTCACAGATCAACATGCAGATCGGCGAGCTCTTCATTCTGCGCATCAATATCCACCTCAACGGCTCCGTACTCGACACCCCCGAGCTCTTCTGGGTCGAGCCCCAGCTCGAGCCCGTATACCAAGCCGTCCGCAGCTACCTCGAGATGGACCAGCGCGTCGGCCTCTTAACGGAGCGGCTGGATGTCATTGCGGACCTCCTCGCCGTGCTCAAGGACCAGCTGAGTCATGGCCACGGCGAGAAACTAGAATGGATTGGTGGGTTGTTTCTGTTTGTGCCCGAGCCTGGAATACACAATCGCTAACCAATGTCTCTCCTTTGTAGTCATTGTCCTCATCGCAATGGAAATCGTCGTCGCCGGCATAAACATTATTGTCGACTTGTACGCTGGCGAATAGCCTTCTAATTGAGCATCATATCGCGCAAATGGCGTTCTGACCGGGCCTGGTTTTTTTTTCTCCTGGATAGCGATCTGTACACCCTTGCACATTCCACGGTTCTTTCCTCGTTTTGCTCAAGCCGATTGCTTTTGTTCCTTTTGTACAACTTCTATGTATGGGATTGCCATGGGATCGAAAGGAAGGTTCGCTATAATACATAAGAAGAGTCTACGGTGCGGTAGACATACTGGTACGATAGAAGCCCCGTGATACGCAGACACGATTTGTCAATATATGTAAGACTTTAAAATCCCGAGTTTCCATTTCCGTCATGCCACTCGTTTTAGAAGTACCAAATAAAATGTTCCCATTGCTCAGAAGAATGGCCAAAATTACGTGAAAAACAGTCTCAAACGCCAAAAGTACACTTGCCCTCCCGGGTCCCACCGTTGTCATCCCTATAAGCATCAATCGATGTTACCCTCTTCAGTCCATCTGTGTCTCTTGGTCGTCCGAGTCGTAGTTGGCCATTTCGACGTCCTCGTCTTCGCCGTCGCCCTTGTTATCCTCGCCGTCGTCGCCCTTGTCGTCATCCTTGTCATCATCCTTGTCGTCGTTGGCCTCCTTCTCGGGCGCGGCGTCGGCCTCGGGAGACCCCTCCTTGTCATCGCCGTCCTTGTCCGCGCTCTTGGCCGCCGACGCAGCCGCCTTCTTCCGGTACGACTCCTTGTCCACCTCGGCGAGGTCCTCCCAGCCCTTGACGAGCTCCTCCAGGATGTTGCCGTCGTCGACGCTCTTGGCCTCGAGGATCGGCCGCGTCTCGTCGCAGAAGAGCTCAAAGGCCAGGTTGGAGGCGCTCGCAGCCTTCTTCGGTTTCCGGACGCCGTTGGCTGCCTTGGTTCGCTTATTGCCTCGCGCGCTGCCGCCAGCTTCCTGTGTCGGCGACTCGGGGCCGCCGTCCTCTTTGCCGTCCTCGGCAATGGTGGACACCTTTCGGTGGCCGCGCTTTATGCGCAGGGGCTTATCCTTGGGCTGGATTCAATTTGGTCTCGTGTTAGAACGCTGTACAATGGTCGGGCTCGAGGGGGGGGGCCAAAGATTGCTGGTGAGACGCACTGTGGGTGGCGGGCTGGGACTGCCTTCGGAGTCTTCCACGTTGGCGCTTGTGCGCTTGGAAAGCTGCTCGAGGAGAAATGCGCGCTCGATGCGCATTTTCTCTGCTTGGCGCTTGATGCGCGTCAGTCTGAGCCTGGCAGCATCGTTGGCCTCCTCGACTTCGTTTGTGCGGTTCTTAAGTTGGACGCATTTTCTTCGATACGCTTCCTCGACAGAAGGTGGAAGGGATGGGGGGATAACTGGTTTGAATTCAATGTCAGCGCCCAATATTCTTCGGTCCTGCGCCATGTCGACGGCTATCGTGTGCGATGAACAGCGCACTCGGCGTGTTACTGGGGAAGAACAGCGAGGCGGTGGCGTGACGCAGAGTTGAGGGGTCGCAGAAAAGACGGGGTTGCTTGGGGTAGTCGGCATGCACGCAGGTTTATTGCTGGGTGCAGTATGCGATGGAGTGATAGATGCGACGTGACAGACACTCACCAGTCTGTGGTGCCATGGTCTTGTCTCTGGCAGCAATCAATGGGTGCACGAGGTATGCAAGGGGCCGCGATTGGCGCTGTTGGCGAGGCTGGGGCTAGATGATCGGATTTAATGGCGACCTCGAATCCGAGGGTGCGCTCAGCGATGGGTCGACGGTGCAATGGCGCGATTGCGATGCGTGGGCGAGGAGGCAGAGAAAACTGGTTTCGGGGTGAAGCCAGCTCAGGCTGGCACTATCACCCTTTGTTTGGCCGTTTCCCAGTCGCTGTAGCTGTACCAGTTTTAGTGGTGGTTTGCTGGTTGTGGCTGATGGCGCATGCATATGTCTGCGCCACACCAACACCGACATGGTAAGTTGATGTGATAAGTTGCACGCGAAGATGGCTACGGGGAATGATGGCTTGTGGTTCAGTTAGTATCAGGAGCAAACTAGCTCAATCAATGTAATCCCGATGTATTTTTGTCTTCAAATACACGAGTTTTGCAGCTAAATACCAACAACCTCTGTACGATGACGGAGTTCAATTTAAACAGTTCGGTCTCTCTCTGAGCAAGGGACGCGACCACGCACTGAATAAAAACGGCATGAAAAAAAGTGTACAAATACCGTAGAAGCCCAACAGGCACGTAAAATACAGGGAAAAGACACGAGAAAAGCACTGCTTTTAAGATACTACACCAAGATCATACTTGCGCCCTACTATAGGGTAGCACCTAGCTACGCGCCCTTCAATAGTTCCCAGGTACTGTCGCAAAGCTCAGTAAATGACAAGAAAAGAGGCAAACAGAAAGCTCCAAATGGAGTGACTGAATCACTGCTTTTTTTTGTAATTAAATAATAATGCTTGCCCTGGCTCTCAATTGCACAAGTACTGACTGTCTCCCTGACCCAAGCAACAGGAGCCTTGAAAAGGCGGCGAGCTGTCCAAGTAGCGGGTACCTCAATCCACTGCGAAATTCCAGAGATTACCATGTATCACTACCACCAACCAGGCACCTGCAACCACCGCCGAGAGCAACCCACGAACCCACTCCCAAGATTTTCTAGAGCCTCTGCTACACAGTGGAAGCTCTTGGAAGCGACATCACCACCGCCGAAGCAACGACAGCTCCTCGTCACCACTTCGTACCTCGACGCCGGTCGTTCCTATAGCCATGTCCCTCAACATCCCGCAGGCCCCCAACTCGGGCCTGTTCAAGCAGGGCTACAACAAGTACGCGCCTATCCCACCAACTTGCTTGCCTCCCCCGCGACCCCTATGCCCCGCCATCCCATCACCAGATGATAAACTTCATCTGCCTACCTGGCACGCATCATTGCTAACCTCACCGTTACCCTTATTGCAGCTACGACTCCGAAGATGGCGCCGTCCTCCGCAACATTGACGCCTGCCGTGCCATTGCCCAGACCGTCCAGACCTCGCTCGGCCCCTACGGCCGCAACAAGGTCGTCATCAACCACCTGCAGAAGATGATCCTGACCTCCGATGCCGCTACAATCCTCCGAGAACTCGACGTTGTCCACCCTGCCGCCAAGCTCCTCGTAATGGCCTCGCAGCAACAAGAGGCTGAGATGGGTGACGCCACAAATTTCGTCATCATCTTCGCCGGCGAGCTGCTCCGCAAGGCCGAGGACTTGCTGCGTATGGGCCTCAAGACAGCTGACATCGTTCTCGGCTACGAGCGTGCCCAGAAATTCGCGCTCGAGACGCTTGAGCAGCTGACTGTCGACAAAGTTGAAAACATACATGACCAGGAGGAGCTCACCAAGGCCCTGCGCACGGTTATCGCTAGCAAGCAGAACGGCAACGAGGACACGCTCGCCGACCTCGTCGCCGAGGCCGTACTTGCCGTCCTACCCAAGAACCCCGCCGCCTTCAACGTCGACAACATTCGTGTCGTCAAGATCATGGGTGGTAGCCTCGAGCAAAGCCGCGTTGTGCGCGGCATGGTCTTCGCCAAGGAGCCGCACGGCTCCGTCAAGAAGGCACGCCGCGCAAAGGTCGCCGTCTATACCTGCCCCATCGACACCAGCAAGACTGAAACCAAGGGCACCGTTCTGCTGCATAACGCCAAGGAGATGATGGACTTCACCAAGGGTGAGGAGAGCCAGCTCGAGACGGCCATCAAGGAGCTATACGACTCTGGCGTCCGCGTCGTCGTTTGTGGCGACAGCATTGGCGACCTCGCCCTCCACTACCTCAATAGATTTGGTCTCCTTGCCATCAAGATCCTCTCCAAGTTTGACCTCCGCAGAGTGTGCCGCGTCGTCGGTGCCACGCCTCTCGCGCGCCTCGGCGCCCCGATGCCCGACGAGATGGGCAACATTGACATCGTCGAGACGCTTGAGATTGGCGGCGACCGCGTCACCGTCTTCCGCCAAGAAGATGAGGTCACCCGCACTGCCACGCTTGTGCTCCGCGGTGCCACGCAGAACCACCTCGACGACCTCGAGCGCGCCGTCGATGATGGTGTTAATGTCGTCAAGGCCATTACCAAGGACCCGCGCCTCGTCCCCGGCGCAGGTGCCACCGAGATCCAGCTTAGCACCAAGATCCAGGCGCACGCCGACAAGACCCCTGGTCTCGCCCAGTACGCCATCAAGAAGTATGGCGAGGCCTTCGAGGTCATCCCCCGCACGCTTGCAGAGAGCTGTGGCCTCGACGCCACCGAAGTGCTCTCCCGGCTGTACGCCGCCCACCACAAGGATGAAGACGGCGACACGGGCGTCGACGTGGAGAACGCTGATGGCACCGGCCTCCTAGATGCTCAGGAGGACGGCATTCTCGACCTGCTCGCCTCCAAGTACTGGGCCGTCAAGCTTGCCACCGAGGCCGCCCGCACAGTCCTGTCCGTCGACCAGATCATTGTTGCCCGCCAAGCCGGTGGCCCCAAGCCCCCGGCCCCTAATCCTGTAAGTCGCACCTAGTAACTTGCAACTGCCCATGTGTGCTCTATGCACTTTGCTAACCACATTGTCAGAACTGGGACGAGGACTAAAGTGTAAAACGGATACCCCAAAAAAATGGAGCCTGGAAGAGAAGAAGGGAAAAATATCACCACAACATGTACACAGACTTGCGGACGCAAATACTTGTCAACAATCTGGCCTAGGAAAAGGAAGAGCCCGGCCTAGACTGGCTGCATGGGGAGGTGCTGTCGATACTAGACTAGAATGCTCTCCGGACTGGAGAGCGGCGTACTGAAATCACAAAGGGCCAAAGAAGTCCGACTACTTACTGTCCATGTACTGTACATTACTCTTCTAAAGCTACTTGTGAATCCCTGGTTTTCGAGCTGATGGGTTTACATACGTAGAAAACATCGCTCAGCAGACTTGTAGGCTGGCTTCATGGTCTATCGAGGCGAAGAGAGGGATGGACAAAGCTCACCACTGAGTCTTTCGATAGAACTTGCTGTGGTAAGTACTAACGAATCAACTGGAAAACACGCGGCAAATGGGGCAAGTGCAGATGTGTCAAGGAGAGGCGCTCTAGGCGCGGGATCGTTTATGTTAAATGATACATGACTAAAAGGGGAAGCATTGCTCTAACCTAGAAACGTTTTTCCCACCCTAAACTAATAAGTAAACTAACGGTGATAAACGACTGGCTGTTGGACAAAGGAAGATCTCCGTGAAAGAACCGGTGTAAGTGACAAAAAGATATCGACATCTGGTAAAGTGATGGATGGATATATATCCACAAAATCCAATTCAAAAAGAAGAGAAAAAGTAAATATAATAGACAAGGCACAGTAGTAGACAGAAACAAGGCCATCATATCGCATGATAAAAAGGCCCAATCGGGTATAAGGGCCTGTAAAGACAAGAGAATCCCAGAACAGTAGAAGAAGAGAAGAGAAGAGAAAAAAAAGAACATGGTCAGGCGACTGAGCTGATTAAATCCCTTCAGCTGGGATACCGTAAGAAATCTTTGTCGCCACATCTATGGGCTAGAATGAGTGTCTTGGGTAGTCATGACTGTGTCGTAACGGGGTTGGTGATATGCTGTGAAAGAGGAGTATGAGATGCAAAAGGCATTAAAGCTTTTGGTGAAGATAAGAAGGCATGGCGACAATAAATGTCTCAAGCTTCTTCCATTATGCCACCCTCTCCGCCACCTTCTTCGCGCCACTCACGGCTCTTGTCAGCTAGTCGCTTGATACCGGACACGCGATTGGCCCAGAGACCCTCAATAGGAGTGCGGAATGTGAATGCGCGTTGCGAAGAGATGACGCCAATGGCCTGCAGCACAGCCTTGCGGCTGTCGCGGCCAAAAACGGCTGGGTGGTTGATCCATTCCAGGCTGCTCTCCAGCTCAGCATCGAGCGCTGATACGGTGGTGGCGTCGATGCCGGAGCCCAGAGCGAGACCCTCGCCAGATCGCGAACGGAGGATCTGCGCAGACGGAAGCGCGCCGGCGTTGCCCGCTGATGAGGTGGTAGATGTTGGCGGTGACGGGCTGCGCTTGCGGTCGGGCGATATAGAAGGGTTTAGAGAAGCCTCGGCGTTGGGGTGAGGCGTCGAAGTCGTCTTGGCGGGAGGCACAGGAGGCAGGCCACCCTTGCCGAGACCCTTCAAAATAGAGCGCGTCTCGTTTAAAAGTGTGAAGGCTCTGTCGTGTTGTCCGCGGCTGACCAGAGTCAGAGCACGGGACAGCATGTCCGAAGTGAGAAGTTCCATGCGACGCTGGACGATGCTTGGGTGAGGAGGGATCGGTGGCGTGTTGCCCCACGGCTTCTTTTGGCCCGAGGAAGGGAGCATAGTAATCGCGAGGAGCGAAGGGCGCGGCATGTGGGTGACGCTACCTTCACGCAGAATGTCGCCCCAACTCAGGTCAGCCTGAATCAGGGGAACCTCTTCGACCGACACTGTGCGCTCGCCATCATTGTCCACGGGGCCACCGAGTGCCTCCAGTCCAGAGACAATATTGTCCCAAGCATCCTGAGGCAGCTGCTCTTGGGATGCGGTGTCTGGGACAATGATGAGCTGGACAAGAATATCCCGCTTGTCACCAAAGCGTAGATCGCCCAGAGCAGCCTCGGCATCGCGGCCTGTTGCGCGCTTGGTAGTCTGCAGCGCGCCATTGATCTTGTGGAATTTGGCTGGCGAGCCCTCGGGCAGCTTGAGCTTGAGCTTGACGTTCTGATGAGACAAGCCCTGCATGGAGCCCAAGCAGCCGGCAACGCATTCGCGGAGCATCATCCAGTCTTTGACATATGTATATGAGGCTTTTGTTCTGGTGGAGAGCTCGATCATCGTGTCGGGCTTGTGAGTCATGCCTAGACCAAAGGTGTGAATCGTGATCTTGGCAGCCTCTGCTCTCGAGATGACAAAGTCTACCGAGTCGGCGTCTGAAGTTGAAGCATCACTAATGAGCATTATTGTGGCAAGAGGGTTGCTGTGCTTGCGCTGCATGAGCAAGTCCATGGCGACATTGGCACCCTCGACCACGTCAGCGCGATGGCTCTTCTGACCGACAGGTTTGATAGAGCCCAAGATACTGCCCCAACCTGGCCAAGCCTTTGTTGTCATACCAACAATAGGAACGCCACCGCCTCCTGAGCCAAAGGTGACGAGGCCCATCCGGTCACGCTCTCCCAGAGAATTGACCATGAATTTGAGAGCGTCGCGAACAAGATTGATTTTCACTCCCTGCATGGACGAAGAGATTGGGACAACTACAACGACATCGATGGGGACGTGAATGGATGTCGACATGCGGTTGACCTTGGCTGAAAAGTTGTGGGTGGTATACTCGGTTGGCGCTGTAGTGACAGACTTTGGACCCCAAGATGACGACGTAGACGAGACTCGATTGGGTCTGGAGCGCTGCCATTCAGTCTCCTCATCTGTCTCTGACATGTCGGCTCGTTCAAATTCCGGGCTCCGGATGGAAGAGGGTTCGACGGCGTTCAGATCTAGCAAAGCCTGATTCCACAGCTTGAGCTGATTGCGGTTTGAGAAGCGCAGATGGAACTGTGGCAATTCGTTGACCGACAAGCTGAGAGTGAGGATGTTTTCGTCAATGTTGCCAGTTTCTGTGACCTCTTGAAGGTGCTTCTTGATCAAGATGGAGCCCTTGAGCGTAACACGGGTCGTCTTGCGGAGGTTGCCATTCTCATCCCATTGAGGCTGAGCAGCGCCGCCGGCTAACTTTTTTTCCTTGACACAGATGAGCATCTCGCCAAAAAGGAAGCACTCAAGTTCTTGCCACGACTTCTTATCTTTGCCGACGTTAAGAGTGCCGTAGAGTCGAAGTTGTCCGAACCTCTCAAAATCCAAACCATGCCAACTCTCGACGCGGCGATTCAGGCTCTGTCTAGCCTCCTCCAGAGCTGCCGGGGACTCGTATGGATAAAATTTCGGCGCTGGGGAAAGTGCCGGCTGAAGAGGCGAGCCGACATAGGCGGCAATGTCGTCGATGCGGCCAAGGGAAGGCTGGCGAGCAACGCTGGGGGAGCCAAGATCCTCGGGGTCTGGTTTCCACTTGTTATCTGGGACCTCAATGGTGATGAGACAGGTGAGAGTTTGCTGCTGGCGAGACCGGCTGATGGTTGGAAACTCGGAGCGGACAGTAACCATCGGAGCAGGAATAGGGTTGCGGGTAATGGCGCGCTGGGGGCTGCCTGGGGAAGTTTCCATGGCCTGGACATCGTAGTCATGGCGCCATTGAGGGCCGCTTTGGGTAGTTTCTGGGTAGCCGCCAGATGAAGTGACACCGGTGATTCCAGTAACCTCGCTGTCACTTCGGGTGTGTCTAGAGGGGCCATAGCGCTCGGAGAGGTTTTCACGACTGTCGCGCAAGCTGCCACGAGCACCATTCTCCCTGCCGCTACTGGGTGTGGGCGGCTGTAAGGTGGTCTGAGGGTGTAGTTGTAACTGTTGCGGCGGTTGCTGATGCTGAGGGAGACGGCGCTGTGAACTGTCGACACTGGGTGTTCTCATGATGGTCTGGCTGTCCCATGTGGGTGTGGGAGTATGGGTAGAGCGAGTGTCGCTTCCCACGGAGCGGACCATGTTGCTGATTTTGTCTGTTTGCGAGTTAGCGCTTTGCACCAACTCATTCGCGTGCGCCGAGGACGAACTGATATCGATGACATTGCCGCTACGGCCGGTATCGAGGTGGAGGGGCGAGTCGCATGTTGGGCAGTACTGCGAGTCGAATTCGCGGATAAACTCGTAGAAGCAGGCTTCGTGTGAGACGTGTGAGCATGAGAACTGGAGAATGCGCTCGCCCTGCAGCGTGTGTTCGAGTGGTTCCTCGCAGACGGCGCATTCACTGCCGACAAAGGTTCGGTCTCGGCGCAGGCGGCTGCGGTCCGTGGTGGTGGCCATGACGTTGTTTTCAAGGGCGCCGACTCTACGGGCCGAAGTATTGGAGTTGATAGATGTGCCTGTTCCGCGAGAATAGACGCCGGTAGGATGTGAATGTAGTGGCCCACCTGGGGAAGAGGAGCGAGTTAGCGAATTGGGCAGTGCGCAAAATAGGACGATGCCGAGAAGAACAAGTGCAGAGCGGACGCGAGCATATGTGAAGATGCAAGCCCGAGGACTAAGAAGTGCGGTTGAGAAGGAGAAACGTACCACCAACAGCAGACAGAGAAGAGCCGGTATAATCTGGCCGCTGTTGAGCGGGCCCGGCAGCAGCCCAGTTATCGATAGGAGGAGCGGAACGGCCAGGAGGGCGTTTCTTGCCTTTGAAACTATCAGGGGCGTATTGTGCACTAGAGGTATGGTGCGAAGCCTTGGAGAGGAGTCGATTCAACATGGAGAAGAGAGGCGCAGTGGCGGAGGGAGTAACGAGTAAGAAGCCAAGCGAGAAGGAGTAGATTGGATAAGCAGTAAGAAGGTCAGAGGGAGTCCGGATAGTAAAAGATCGGAGAGAGCCAGTAGGAGAGGAGCGTGAATGCAAAGGCAGGCAAGGTATGGATGGACGAGTGACTGAGTAAGTGGTGAGTGAGTGATTGAGCGAGCGACGCAGCCAAGCAAAGCAAAGCAAAGCAAGACAAGGCAAGGCAAGGCAAGGCAAGGCAAGGCCAGGTAGTTATTCAGTGGGGGGTGGCCTGTGTCTGGACGGCGTTTCACGTTGGGGCTGGTGAACAATGCTAGTTGCGAGCAGGCGGGGATGTGTTGTGCATGATGATGACAGAGTCAGGGCCGAGAGAAAAGAGGGCAGGGCTCGGCTGACGGAGGGGTCGAGCGGAAGGCGAGCGAAGTGGCGAGGCGAAGCGGCGTGGGTGGTGATGTGATGAAGAAGGAGAAGAAGAGGAAGAAGATGGTGGTGGTGGAGGGTGGAGGAGGGTGAAGAAGTAGCAATTGGCTGGTCCGAGGTGGGTAGGCAGAAAGGTGAGGCGATTCGTGCGTTTGCGTGTTGCGTGGCGATGAGTAGGAGGTAGCTGACGCTTTGTCCGGGAGGTCGGTCCCCTCCAAACAGAAAGCGGACAAGCTAATAATAGAGCGGGATTGGCCAACGAGAACTGATTGACCGCGGGAGTGAAACTCTTTCTGCTCCCCTTGAATTTTTTTTCCGAATTTTGTTCGCGTAGAGGAAGGATGGCTGCCGAGAGGATTGGAGGGGAGAAGTACGGGTCGGGATGTGTGGGCAGCAGGAGAACAATAGGATCCGCACAGGTCAACGGGCAGAAAGAGGGTAACTTAGCAGCCAAGAGAAGGAAGGGAAAAGAAAAAGCAGAATAATAAAAACAAGGAAAAAAAGCCGTACAAAATAGAAAAATCGGCAGGGGCAGACGCAGAGGGACAAAAGGGGTTCAAGCGGTCGGTGCATGGATGGGATGGATGGATGGTGGTCCTAGGCCTGGGATAGTCTACTAACCTAATAATGATGGGTGGTGGGCGGATGGGCCTGTGGCTCCTAGGCTTACTGGAGCATTCAGGGGGGGGGATGGTTGTTTGGTGCGCAGCCGTGGGCTCGCGGCAGGTAGATGCTTGGACTCCTCTCTCTACGGGACAGCCTACTGATGGGTTGCTGGTAATAAAAACGAACAGGGGGCGGCAAGACAAGGAACAAGGGATAGATAGAATTTCAGCAGACGGGCAAATCGACAAGCCACCACCCCTGGCAAACATCAGGATGGAACTGAGTGCTGAATACAATCGCGAGCCGTCTGGGTAGAAGGTGGTCGGTAGACAGTGGTCGGGAGCAACGATGGAAACAGCATGGGCTGTGTGTTTTTGTGTGTTTTTGGCTTTCTGATTTGAATGTGTCTACAAACATACGCCGAATCACTGCCGGGGCTTGGCAGATTTATCTGATAACACAGTAAATGAAAATGGAAGGAAAAGAGAAGAAAAGAACAAGGAGCTAGAATAGAAGTACATCTACTCTCCATACACCCACAGCCAAGCCACCAAGTACATACCTACTCCTCCGCCCAAGGACTTTGTAGGGGACTTTGTGGTGATGGTCCAATCACCTAGAGGTTCCTGTCCCGCTGTAATTAGTCCAAGGTACAGAGTTTAGTGGAGGGCAGCTTGAGATGGGGTAAGGGGAGGGATCCAGGAGGTAGGCTTCCATAGCTGTCAGCCTACAAACAACGCCTCGGAAGACATATAGAAGCTGCTAACGATTACGAAGCCTTACCCGTGGCTATAGTTAGCACGCCCATAAAATCTATCCTTGCATGCGAAATAAAACCATGCACAGCTGCCCCTGCGAAACGTGGCTGCAGCATTCCTCGACTCGACGTTGATGAAGCGCTGAAGCCTTATTATTCCTGGGAAAGCCTTTCGCTAATAAACAGGGACCTGCCGACTAAGGTAACCTTGTAGGTACCAGGAAACGGGCAGGGTGGAGGTGGTGGCACTGGTGGCACTGGTGGCACTGGTGGGGATGCTTGATGCTTGACTACCAGCGCCAAGAGCAGGAAGGGGACCAGCCATATCTCGCTGGGTTGATGCTTTGGTTGCCTTCATTGTTCATTTCTCCCCATTGCCTGCTTCATCTGCCGTTCTCTGCTCGGCATGCAAAAATGAAGAGACTGAGTATCGAGGTGCACTCGCGGAGTTTAGCTAATGCAGAAAGCTGTAGGTCATGCAGCTTGGATCCGGTACCTAGTAAGCTTGAGAATCATGCATTGCTGGTCCATTTTAAAGGTGGAAGTACCCTATTGGCACTGTACCTATGTCAACTGCTGTGCTATAGCCGGGTCCACGCTAAAAAAAAAAACGAAGACCATCACTGATCACTGCCCTGTTGATGCCGTCGGGAAATAACCGCCCACCTTTGTCGCGTCTTCTAATAAGACTTAATAATAGTTGGCTCTGTTATCAAGTCAACCAGAATACTCGTACATGTGTAAGGCTTACGAGTAAACTGATACGCGAAAAATAAGGGGCCCTGATTGACGCTAGCGAGAATGCTGAGCACAACTCTCAGGTACTCTTACCTACTCTACTAACCTAGCTACCTTAGTACCTACTAACTACCTAGGTAGGTAGGTAGTTAGACTTTTGCTGAAGCACTGCAGCTGCATCTTCGTATGTACATGCATGTCTATTTACCAGTGCATCAACTGGTTATATTCTAATCTACCGCTCTACCTACTCAACTTAACCCACTTTATTACCTCGAGACTACGTCGGACCCCTGGTCAACGCACCACGCATGTACGGAAGCTCGCTCGATCAGTTGTTGTTTCTCGACTTGGGGGTACATATGCATGCACATCAGTAGGCACGGACCCACAGTCGGTTTTATGCATCCGTCATCCATCGCTTCAACCCCAAAAACAGAAACGGCCCAGCAAACAGTTCATATCTACTCTAATGCGAAGTGCTTTGTCCAAAGCTTGGGGACAGCCAAGCATCAGACCATGGTGCTTACACTATTGATTGAGAACATTCGGATTACTGATATGCACCAGTAGAACGCTTCGCCGTGGCTAACCGCCTACTGAAATGCTAGGCATACGAGGCGTCTGTGGCTTGTCTGTGCAAACAGCCATCAGACTATATCAGCAGTCTGCCAATGACAATACGAATATGAACGAGAAAGTTCGACTTCAACCCGAAATGGAAACAGGAATGGCAAAACACGCGAAATCAAAAACTAACCCAACGTGGGCTCATTTGCATGGCATCATAGACTCGCAGACAGATCAAAAGCTCGGAACGGTCGCAACTCAACAGTACGAAGCACCAACTACCGGTTGCCATATGAAAGACATGTTGATCGCGGAACCTTGGTGACTGGCATAAAAAAGTCTAAAAAATTCTCAAGACGCCTCGTTTATGCTTCCCATGGTCGTCCGTGCGACACGGGCCATTGTTCAAGATCCGCCAGCAATTCAATGCCAAATCGTCCGCTACCCCCGGCCCGGTTTCTTGTCGAGACCCTTGGCACTATCCAATCAAAGGAGACGTCATATCCTGGGTGCAATTGCTAGTTTCCCTGCTCTCCCCTGCGACCAATATCAACATTCCCAGTACGAACTGCTCCGTTCTCGAATCTTTTTACAAGGTGTCACTGTCCCATTGTCTCGGATTTGCGTGGGGAAGTGTGGAGAGCTGGGACTTGGCTCTTGATTCTGGTCCTGAAATGATAGCCGGAGAAACGTTCCGCTCCAAAACTCTAATCTCGCTCGGATTGATCCCAAGTTCTGAACTATTTGGGGGCCTAGTCTGCTTTATCACCCTTGCCCTTTGCGGACTTTCCTCGATGCTCTGTCCGGGCTAATACTTGCGCTTTGAGTTAAATACCCGCAAGGCCGTTTCGCAAAAAAAAACCTTGAGAGTTTTGGCTATTGGCCAAGCGGCTGTTCTTCTTATTCGTATTTCAAAGACAAGCGATCTGACTAACAGGAAGAATCATATGTGTCCGGCGTCGCCCTGCTGTCGTCATGCCCTGTCCCCGGCCTCCCTCTTATTACACGAGTATGCCTAACTAGCCAGCTAATACCAGGTGACTTGGTAGTTTCTTTCTTGGAACCAATATTCAATCACTTGCGAACTGCAGGGATCAACAGCTGATGGACTAATTAACGCCGATTTTAAACAGGAAGAAATTCGTCTCGTACCCTCAAACTTGCCAATTGCCGTTTTGAGCCATCCGCTTCCCTGCCACTTCTCGAGGCTGCAGTCGCCTGATTCACAAACCCTACCTGAAGCTAGGGGTCCAATCGGGGAGACTTGGCTCCAGTGATGACGGCTCGGACAATCTCACGAGCTGGCGTGCTCAGCCCGCTGCTCACTACATAGATGTTACGCAGTTGATATCCAATGCGGTAATTGCTGGGACCCCAGGCCACCATCCAGCGAGGTATCAAAAGTCCCTGCCGAGATTTTGACCATTATTACTAGGTGCGCTGCCAGCTGGTCAGCCACGTTGCAGGCCCCTTCCTTGCATAGCAGAAAAGAAGTGCTGGCGAGTCGTACCGTGCAGCATACAGGCGGTCTCCCTTGCATGGATGGATGGATGCAGGAGCAAATTGGGACCGCTTGCCGCGTGGAACTAATAAACTAAGTTGTCCTCGCCAAGTTGCCACACGTTTTTCGAGAACTAATATTAACAACTATCTAATTTAGTGGATAGTATGGTGGTGCTCGAATCCAATGGGATGGATGACTTGCCTGGTCATGACGTGAGTGAGAATCCCTGTCAGCGAGATCCCTCAGCATGCTGATACGGACCAGCACCGGGGTTACCTGATTGAATGGTGAACCTGGCACACAGCCTTCGGCTTCGTTGAGAACTTGACGTCGACATCCTGACTTGGCCTGGGCATGCACTACATACAGTACACGAAGCTTGATCTTGGCAGCTTATTTGCTCATCGGCTGCGGCCCGTTACCCTTCAACGCCAACGTTACACCAGCCAATGTGGCCATGATGGAGACAGCTGGAGCCTTTGATGATTCTGGCTTAGAACACAATGTGAAGAGGCTGCTTGTTGCGATGCCAGAGTGCGCGCTTCGGCAGCCTGATATGCTCGTTAATAACACGGAGTTACAGTGAGAGCACTCACGCCCCGTCTTCCAAGAAAACGCTTCCACGTTGGCGTATTATCAACCCAATAACTGACTAACGGCATACACCACCGGATGCAATATTGAATCAAGACATTTCCGGTCGGTCTATCCAGAGGGCCGAGTTTATTTTGTTACGTCTCTTCTTTCTTTGCATGGCCCTGCGAAATAGCGGACCGCGATGCGCTCCCTGCGCGGCACCATTTCAGCGCGGGCTCGATTTTCACGACTCTATGCTGGTTGCTCGCCGATCACTTGCTACCCTAGGCAGGATGAGGTCAAGATTTTCCAATGATTTGCAAACAAGCCTGCATGCATGTCTTGGAATGCCAGAATCGGCAGAGGACGGAGCCCTTTCCTTCCGGAAGGCATACATATGATTATTTGGGGTATGGTTTAGAAATGCGACGCCGTGTGGCATCAGCAATACTGGTGCGTGAGTTGGTGCTGATTGCTGCATGACGCCAAGCAACTAAGATGACCAGGTATGAAGCCGTGTCGTACTACTAGTAGAAGACCTTGTGGCGAGTTACTCGACTACTGGCAGGAAGCTGCGTCTTCATGCATGAAGGATGACAATGAAATCACAGAAAATAAACAGAATGAAGCTCGTCTAAGTATAGCTTGCAGTGGCGTCGTGTTGGATTTGTTGAAGTCGCTAACCATCAGTGGTTAGGCTATTGCTATAAGTATGTTGTTTTTGCGGGTTTCTTACTTTCAAGTACGGTATGGGATTCAACGGTCTGGCCTCTGTTGAGCTTCTGCTTCTGCTTCGAGCGACCTAGGCAAACAAGCAGCGTGGGCGACGGACGGGGCGGTGGGACAGCGATGACCGTCATATTGGCAAGGTGAGCTATAACGTATTACCCATTTTCTGGTTCAGATCCAATGCTGAACTCAAGTGGTTCTCTGCCGTACTCGACTCCAACATATCGCATGGCTGTGGCGCAAGGCCGCCACGGACAAGGCATGCCATGCCAACAACCGGGGCACCAATACTCCGTGGCGAAAGCCCCGTCTCAGAGTGGAGGCCGGAAGGAGAGGAAGAGAGCAGGTTGGCCGGCTCAGAATCCAGCCCTGTCAACCCAGTCTTTTACAAGGGTCCTCCTCGCTCACAGTCTTGTTGCAACAAGCCACGGCGCAGGCTCAAGCTCAACCGAAAGCCGTCTTCTCGCCGAGGAGCCGCGACAGAGTGCTGGAGAGGAGGGGATTTTCCTTGCTTCATTCACAGTATCATCTCCGTCCCTTTGATCGGCGAGTTCTCGACGGGGTTTGCCGATACGTGACATGTTTGGCGTCATCTGCTAAATAATGCCCGACAAGCGATGACCGCGAGCTACCAAGCAACTTCTTGCCGGCGCAGCTACCAGATATGCAAGCAATTGAGAGTATCGTAATATGGTGCCTCGATAACTAGCGCCTTGTCCAGAGTCTTGTTCATTTTGAACCAAGACACGATACATTGCACATGTCTCACGTCATCAAGGTTTTGTGTGCGCATCAGTTGGATTATTATGCCTGGTGTCTGGTGTTATGTATCCGATGAAAAAAACCACCCTTGCTTGTCGCTAGCTACTAGAACCCGAACAATCGGGAGTTATTCGTAGACGTACGACCAAGGGCTTATAGGTCGTATATAAAGGCAGTCGACGTCTGTGTTGAAATGTCAGTGACCAGTTGCAGGCTAGCTAGCCACAGGGCGGCAAGTGAGGAAATGACTAACTGGTGAAACTCTTAGGCGAATCTTCTGCCCTAGTCCTGCCTAATAAGGAGTGTTCTTTTGCACGCGGAAAGAGACAAAATTCTAGATGTGATGTACGGCATGGACCTTGGCGCCTTTTCACATAATCTCGGGCAAAGGGCTCTCTCGTTGCGCTCGTAATGGAGAATGGCCAGCCTGTGATTTATACGGGGTTGTGCGGCTGTCGGTTCATGCCCACGTGGAGTTGGTATAATGACATCAATGGACTTGCTCACCTTCACATTGAATCTTGGGTGAGCCACGATGTTAGTCAACCCGTATCATTATCGACGCTATTCATTTGATGCACAGGTTTGATGCTATCCTCAGCGACACTTCTCAAACCAACAGCACAGGACGCAATGATTTCACGCAATCTCGCCGTAAGACGGCCCTGCACTGCAGTCCCTCACCTCACTCCTCGAGCTCCTCCTCCTCACTCTCGTTGGTGCTGCGGTTAATGGTGGTAATTTCCTTGTTGACCATGTCAACAAACGCGTCCTGGTTGTCTTTGTAGGCGTCGAGACGCGCAAACGGCACGGAGGTGATAAAGGTCGGGACGGGGGCGTTTGCCGGGCCGACGTCGGCGAAGCGGTGGCCGGGGGTCTTGGGGCCGCCGCCCGAGAAGACCTCGAGGACCTCGGTGTCGAGGTCGACGACGTAGGACCACTCGCAAAAGAGGCTGTCGTTGGCGAACTGGGGCTGCAGCTCGAGCGGCAGGGGCTTCTCGGCGGTGGCGTGGGCGGCGAGGACGAGCACGGCGGTGCTGGTGTCGCGGTGCAGCGAGGGCAGCATGTCGAGGAGCTCCGGGGCGTAGTGGTTGAGCGGGTCGCGGCGGAAGATCTGGAACTGGGAGTAGCGGATCCCGCGGTTGACGGGGTCAAAGGCCGGCAGGTGGTCGAGGATCTGGCTGGCCTCCTGCGCGTTGTGGAGCATGCGCTGCATGGTCGCCTGGTCGGGCTCGTACGTGTGCGGGAGGCCGGCGCGGAGCTGGTCCGGGAAGCCGGGCGTGGCGAGCATGCAGACGAGCTGGAACCCGACGACGTCGGGGTAGCCGTCCCACTGGCCGTACTGGGCGATCCACCAACGGCCCTTGTACACGACGACGATGAGGTGGCGGGTGCCCATGATTTGGCGTTGAGGGGGTCCGGTAGGGACCGTGGGGAGGTTAGGTTAGGTTGGTGGGTTGGTGTTTGAAGGTAGAGATGGGCGGCGCTTCTGGTGTAAGACGCCGCGGGGGACTTTGCACAGCAAGGAGGCAGTCAGATGGATATGATGGATGGATGGATGGATGGCTGGGTAGATGATTTTATGTGTTGTTGGAATGTTTCTTGATCAAAAGTGCACTCTACTTGTTATTTGTATTTTTCCGTTTGCTGCCTGGCGGTTCGCAGTTCAGTTCAGTTGGGCGGTTACAAACAGACAAGACAGACGGCAGCCAACCAGCCTGTTCGTTCCCCTCCTCCCCCTCCCCTCCTACATTAAACGTATGTATGGCTTCGTCGCAGCCAACCAGCGTCACCCCATGGCTCGCTGCTGCCTGGCCGGCGCGTAAACAAGCACAAATTTGCTCCATCACAGTGCATCACAAGGTGAGGGGGGAGGGGAACTCGGCCCGTGAAAAGAAGGAGTGTGAGGGCCAGCAAAATACGCACGATGCAGTGTTGGACACGAATATTGTTTCCTGCTGCCTTGGATGCTCTCGTCTGGCCGTTGTCACTTGCCGACTAACTCGTCTACTAATACTAGCAAAAGGAATTGTCCGATTCCGAGCCGTGCCCGATATTGCGGTACAGTACATACTTGCGAGTACAGTACATACATACGAGTACAGTACGACAAAGAACCCCCCCCCAGCCCTACCGGGGCATCCATCTCGGCTGCACGAGAGTCCCTTTCACTTGTCTCCCTGGCGCCGCTCGTCACCGGTGTGTGGTTGGTTGACTGCGGGTTTGTTATTATTACGAAATGAAGGGAATGGCTGGTAACAATCGGCGCTGATCCAACATACATATGCATTACAACGTCGAGATGACTTGATGCAAGCACCCCCCCTTTGGACAGACCGGTTTCTTGCGCCAGTTGTCCATCACCACGGCAGCTGTCGTCGGCATCCAGAAAAGCCCCCTCTCTGTTGGGAAGAGGGGACTAGGCATCCCGACCCTGTCCGCAGCTGGGAGCTGTTCTGCGTGCGGGAACGGCATCCATCCGCTTAGCATGCAAGTCATGGCGCGCTGTCCAGCCGCCTCCATTACTCAACTACCATGACGGCCCCCACGGTCGCTGGCCTGGCGGTTTGTCGAGAACGCATCTGCATGAGGCGAGCTGACGCTTCGCTGCATTATTGTTTACCTCGACCTTCCCACTAGCCAATCGAAAACGGGACGAGCAGGTGTGTAAACAAGAACGGGAAAAAAAAAGAGGGCCGCCCAGCCCGGGACGCCGTTTCACCATAAATGGCGATGGGGACTTGAAACGCGCACGATGGATTTGCCCTGACTTGTTTATGAACGGCGATTAATTGACTGATACGATGCTCGCATAAATTGAAACAAATTCTAAAATAGTATCAAGAACAGACGGCGTGAATTTGTGTACATCTGTCAAGCTGAACGCGCCAACCAAAAAACAATGCAATAGCATCAACAGCCGAACGCCAGTATTCCTCTATGATGTGAAAATGCATACGTTCCACCCCTCCTATGTCTTCCAACATCGATGCCTATTGAGACTCAAGACTAGCAGCGCCGGATGCATATGCGAGTGGAAATGGGCATATATGTCCACGGCTGTTTGGTCGGTATAGCCGAGCCCACGATGCCCACTTCATTGCATCACAACCCAGAATGCAGAGCCAGCGTCGTCCACGTCTGCAGCCCTTTTGTCCACAGACAGGCAGCCGGCAACCCGTTGATCCTGGCCCCCCGCACTCGGCAGGAAACACTCAGCCCCCCTCCCCCCAAAACTACACACATGTCTTGTCCGCTATCTCTTGGTGAGGAACCCGCCGGCGCCCTGCCGGCGCTGCTTCGCCGGTGCTCGGTTGCGCTTGAGCAGCATCTCCTTGGTGCTCTTGGAGAGCTGCTTCGCTTTGGGCGGCAGCCGCCCATCGGCCGTGCGCGCTACCTGGTACACGGTCGAGCCGATCGTTGCGTCCTGCGGCGCGCGGTCCAGGCGGGCGAGGCTGCGCTCGACTACGGCCACCTTGCGCCGCTTGGGCTTGGAGCGGACTGGTGCGCCGCCGGCATCGCTCTCGTCGGAGTCGTCGGAGTCGGTGAGGAGCTCGGCGGGGAGGAGGGCGGGGACGGCGAGTTGGCCGGCTCGTCGGCTGGTGCCTGATGGACGGGGGGGAGCGGCGGTGGCGAGCTCGTTCGCGGGATCTTGTTCATCGTGGTCGTGGTCGTGGTCGTGGTCTTCGTCAGAGACAGGGCCGGCAGGGCTGGAACGGGCCTCTGCCACCTGCCTCTTGCGCTCCTCGGCCTGCTTCTTGAGGAGGGCGTCACGCTCCTGGCGCTTTCGCTTCTGCGCGGTCGCTTGTCTGTGGGAATGCGGTTAGATTTGGTGAGCCTCCATGCCGGCGTAGAGAACGAGTTTCCACAAAGTTAAACATACTCTTGGGCGGCTTTTTGCGTAGCATTGGCAGCAGCCTTGATCTCGGACGCGGCCTTGGCTGTCGAGACAGCCTCAGGCGCATCATCATCACTCTCGTCCTCGTCGTTCTCGTTGTCCTCGTCGACGTCCGCAGGCGCGGCGCGTTGTTCAACGACCTTCTCCGCGGCCAAGGCGGGTGAGTTTATTTCTTCGTCGTCGAACACGGTGACAGTACCCTTCTTGGATACCGACTTGGATGGGATCATCTCTTCCTCTTTGCCCCGGAGGGCAAGCTTCTGAGCTCGCTTGGACGTCGAGGATTTGGGTGCCGAGGACTTGGGCGCGGGCGAAGGCTCTTCAATTATGGATGAGTTGGCTTCCATCTCCGCTTGCTTCCTGCGCGTAACAGGCGCCATGGTGGATTTTATATGTTACCCTCCCCTCTAATTTTCCACGAAAAAAAAAGTTTAGAGTGGTGCGAAACCAGCGCCGGCGCAGAAATGGCGAGGTGGGAGACTGGGCTGCTGAGTGGAAGCAGCTAGTTCGGTAGTCTCGTAGCAATCAGAAACGAATCCTCTAGAAGCTTGATCTGCCAGGAGTACGGGGGGAGATTGAGTAGTCTAATAATGGTCGTAAAATGGATTGCGCAAAGTTGGTTTTGCAGGTTCTGATATCAAAAAATTTAGGTGGACCCTTTGATCGCGACCTCACCAAGAGACGCCCCATCGCTGATTGGCCAGCCAGTCCTCATCTTCCTTGGTCCCTTCGTCCAGCAAGTGAAACGCTCGATCCTGACTGCACATTGCATATCTCCGGTATCTTGAATCACATAGTTGTGTTTCTTGTCTTTGGGGATCTTCTGAACAATCTCTTGCCCATTGCAGAGGACCGCCTTGCAGTTTGGGCGCTACGAGCCGGAATGGCGGCTCGCCACAGCGCAAAATTGGCGCTGTCCACGCTCACTCGATATACAGCCCTTCCCAGGCCGAGGATTCATCCTCAACCTGCCTCGCAACGTCAATATATGCGCTTTGCATCTTCTGTGAGACAACGGACGCATATGAAGCCAACGAGAGGACACGCAGAAGCGACCAGCAGAAAACGACTCTCCGTGGAGAGCATAGTCGACCTCACAAGCCTACCGCCGTCGCTTGTCGAAGGCGTCATCCGCGACAAGAGCGACGACTTTGATCTCCTCTCTCCAGCTCAGTACTACGAAGGCCTGGCTTCGTTCACACTCTACGTTCGCAAACACGACAACCCGTTTCAGCTTTTCTCGCCTTCGAGTATGTCCCCTAGACGACTGCGCACGGCACTTTCAATTCACAGCGTACTGACCGAAAACAAACAGAAGAATTACCAACAGCGCCAGTACTACACGACCTCGGCTGCATCGTCATGGAAGCCTCTCGCGGCTCCAGGAGCGGCCTCGCAGCGACGCTCTGGTTCGCCGCCGCGAACTGGGGGTTCGCGCCGTCCGCGTGCAGCTTCGTCGCCATGCTCGCGCGCTCTGGCCAGTACGGCAAGAACTCCGTGACTGCTCCCGCCGAGCAGCGATTCCGCACGCTTGTACGGGCCGGCGACCCCATCGCCGCCGCCATCGAGGGCGAGATCCTGTACCAGAACGGCAAGTACGCCGAGGCCGAGGCAGCGCTCCTCCGCGTCCAGCGCCGGCACGCTGCCGGAACCGCCGACCTGGGCAGCTGGGAGCCCAACTTTCGTCTGGCGCTGGCAAGGACGCTGGGGAGGCGCGGAAAGGCAGACCAGGCGGTCGCCATCCTGCGCAGGCTGTCGGACGAGGGCTATATTGAGGCCGACGCGGAGCTCGGGAGGCTGTTGCGCGGCGCGGAGCCGGGCGCGGCGATGCAGTACCTCTTCCAGGCGGGCTGCACGGGCGCCCTCGGCTGCTTCGAGGAGATGGCGGCTGCTGAGCTGGACGAGGCGGCCAAGGCTGAGAACCCAAGCGACGCCGATGATCATCGGCTCTGGGCGGAGGAACTGACCCGTCTCGCGGATAAGAATGCAGAATTCTAGCCAAGTTCCGGTTGGCCTTTTTTTACTATTTACGTGTACAACATCTATCATATATTAATGTACATAGTGTACGAAAACGTGTGGTTCTTACTCCGATGGAAATCCACATGATGTTCAACGCTGGAGCCTCCTACGTCCTCTGCTTCTTTGCTGTTGTCTGCTGGGACTTTGCCGGCCTCTTCTCTCCTGGATTCGCATCGTCCGACTCGTCTCCTTCGTCGGCCTTTTCACCGTTGTCGCTCTCAAAATCAAGGTCGCGGTGACCCGCATGCTCACCGTCAGCCGGGAACAACTCTGCCCAAGTACCGTCCGTCACGCGCTCGTCATTCCCCATGAGATTGGCTCGGTAGGCCGTCTTCATGGCTGCGAGACAAATCTCCCGCCGCTCGGCAAAGTCAAACATGGGCTTGGGGTACGTCTTCTGCTTGACGTCGCCGTCGCCGTCGCCGGCCGAGGGCAGCCCGTCGCCGGTGACGCGCACGCCGGCCTGCTTCTGGTCCGGTAGGGGCGTCTTCCACGGCTCGTAGATGTACTTGGCTGGCAGGTGGCGGAGCTCCGGCACCCAGTGCCGGACAAAGTCGCCGTTCTTGTCCCACTTCTGCGGGAAGGAGACGGGGCTGTACATGCGAAAGTACTGGGTGAAGAAGGCGGTGCACGAGAGCCACTGCCAGTTGCCGGCGTTGCAGGCGGGCTCGTGGTCGAGAAGGTACTCCTCAAAGACCTCGGCGCCGCGCTCCCAGTCGATGTAGCAGCCGCCGCGGGTGAGGAAGCAGGCGAGGGAGTGGCGGCCGAGGTGGTGAATCCAGCCGTCGTGCCGGAGCTGCCGCATCAGCGCGTCGATCCATGGAAAGCCGGTCATCCCGACCTTCCACCGCTGAAACCACTGTTCCGCCTCGGGCGAGTCGACGTGGTAGCCGCCGGTGCTGATGCCGGTCTTCGGATCCACCTTGGAGGGGAGATGCCAAGGGATGAACTTGCAGTGGCCGTTGCCGACGGTCTGCGTGAACTCCGGGCCGATAGCAGCCTGCGCGGCAAAGTACATGTCTCGAAAGAACAGCTGGCCCGTGAGACTGACGGGCGGCGAAGACGCGCCCTTGCCGTACTCGTCCACGACGTCCTGTACTCGCCAGTACAGCTCACGAATCGACAGGGCTCCAAAGTGGAGAAATGGCGATAGAAGGGTGGTTGACTGGGGCTCAAACTGTGCAGGGCTTGTCTTTGGCTTCTCAAACGTCGCCGTGTACTCCTTGTCCTTGGCGATGTCATCAAGAAGCTTGAGCGCCCGCGTCTCCCCACCCTTGTGAGGCGTGGTAGCAGAAGGGAAGCCCAGCTCCTCCATGGTTTCAATGCCGAAGTCTCCTTTGGGTCCGGCTATGCTCTGATACCCCGTGTCCTGCTTTGTGCGGCGCTCCGCATTCACGTCCGGCTTACCCGTCGGCTGCTCCTGTTCAAAGTCGAGCGGCATCTCGCCTGGGTCAGGCAGGGTTGATGGTGGAGGAATGGGCCGATCGATGGGGCCCAGCTTCTTGCCTGCGTTTTGAAGCTGCGTGGTGGACATTGTGGGCTTTCCGTTGTTCTTTGCGACAATCTTATCGCTGTCCCACAAGGTTCGGCCTGAGCAAGTAATGACTTGTACGCCGGCCTTTTTGGCTGCGGCTTCGACTGCAGCATCTCTCTCGCGAGGATAGGTATCGGTGTCCTTTTCGAAGACCAGATGAGTTACCCCCCAGGCTTTGAAGATTTTAGGGAAAACAGTCTGAGGGGCTTCACGGAGCAAGAACAGCTTGGACTTAGAGTTGAGCTTGGTGATGGACGCTGAGAGATCATTCTGACAGTCAAGGCTATCCAAGGTTAGTAACAGGCGTCGGGATGAAGTACAACAGCTCAGAAGATGATTTTTCTCGTCATATACTAACAGAAATTGCCATCTGTTAAGTCCACCTCGTGCCCGATACACGTAGTGAGGATCCCAAGTGAAGATCGGCCACAGAACTTCAGGGTCGAGGTCGAGAGCAGCCTTGAGAGCTGGGGAATCATGCAATCGCAAGTCTGTACGGAACCAATAGATGACTCTTGCTTTTGCCATTTTTGTGGAATTAGGGTTGAATTGTGATGGTGATAGATGATGATAGAGTTAGGAAGAGTGATAGCCAACAGCAAGCATATTGTCTTAGCCGTTTTTAAGATCCATGATGTCAGCGCTGAGAGCTTAGATCGGAAACTGATAGCCATGCAGCAGCCGTCTGATGCATGGGCTTTTCAGTACTGGGTTTAAATTGGGCATTATGATTCTTTTACGCACGAGCCGGAATTTAATTTTCCTTCTAAAGGAGGTCTGAAATGCGTGGCGCTAGATTTCAACAACTTGTCAACTATCGCGCAAAGGAAAATAGCTTAAAGCAAGCAAAAGCAAAAAGGCGAGAAGGAAAAAAAAGTCGGCAATATCTCCACTACGGCCTGCATGAAAAAATCTACATAATATGATGAATACCCTGTATTTCCTTGGTCAACCGATGCTGGATGAGATGCCGTCGTACTTTGGTCTGTGCTTTAGAGCCAGTATGTGATAGCAATAATAGATAAGGGCAGGAGGCGTCTTGATAATAAGTAGATTATAAGGGGTGAAATGGTCATGGCAAAAGAGAGAACCTTTTCGGGTGATGTACTGTATGGCGGTTGGAAGTCTTCCCGGATGAGGCTCTTGGGCCGGCAGCTAACCGAGTTGTAAACAAACATCAATTCGTAGTACAATGCAGTCAAGCACGTCAGGGTGTTTCTGGTCAGAAGATGAGCCGTCTGTTTGTTTACAATGAGAAAGGATCAATATAAAATTGCAACAAGACACAGTATTTACTCGGTGCGAGGGAATTGCTTTTTTCCTTGGTCGAGATCTTTTTGCATGGTGTTTTTGACTTTGCGACTTGCGAGCCGTTGCCAGATGTCGCCAGCTGCGCCAGCTGCGCCAGCTGCGCCAGTTGCGCCAGCTGCTGCCAGCTGCCAGCTGCCAGCCAACGGCTGTTTGTTGTTTGGTGGGCCAAGACAGCCCCGCGACGACCCCGCCAGCTCTTTTTTAGCGGATTCTGATGGCCCATCTTGCAGTAGGGAGGCTTTGGGGAAATGACTTGGCCCGCGACTCGGCAAGGACACGAGCGCCACGAAAGCTCGCTTCCCACCTTCTAAAAAAAACAAGCCCACAAAGGTGCTCAGCATCCAATACAATGAGCCCGACTGGCTGAAGGCCCTCATGAACGTACGAGAGTGCAACCTTCGGGATTCTGACTGGCGCTGTTAGATGCCGATTTAAAGCAAGAAATCGCACTACAGACCTTGTTGCCACCCACTGTACGTTCTCCAGCACCCCCAGCAGCATATACCACACGCAGAGCCAGAAGCTATGGAAAATATGATTTTACCCATTGTTGACATCCGGTCCGATCTATCACTTGACGGCCGAGGCAAGTATACAGAGGCAGCAGGTGCAAGTAGATTGTACTAATGTTTTGGCCATTGTTGACTCGAAACTTTTTGCAAACAAACACTGCGAACCACCACGGCAACCAAGACGCGTTGAGGACGCGTGCGTTGCAAAATAAACTTTGACCCCGCGCCGCCGCCACAAGGAAATTGCTCCGATTCAACGCTGCGGGGCGGCCTGAGAAAACCCAGCATTCTCCATGTTTATCATCGAACTGAATCTCCTTGCGCCCTGATGACTGAGAATTTTGCGACGTCAATAATTCGAATTCGCCGGCCAACCCATCCGTGCATATTGACTTGTCACCTTGCCCTTTGGCCCGATGTTGACAGCTCGCTGGCTGTAATCATGCAAGGGCTTTGCGAATCGAACAAGGCTTATTGTCCGCACTTGCAGACATCCAATATTATTCACAACCGAAATGCCCAGCCAATTATAGCGCTGGTCCATTATTCGGCGTTTCATCGACTCTAGAAATCATGTGTGATAATGGCCAACTCCCAACTAGCTTGCACTTGACGTGAGCAAGGACGTGATTCCAAATGGCTGCCAGTGACGTATCTGGCTGATGCGTTTCGCTAAGATGCACTGGAATGCAACATGGCTTTGAAGCGAGGCCAGCAGACGAACCACGGGGCGGGGAGGCTCGCTGGGCAGCAGTTGCAGAGTTGTTGATCGCCGTGAGACAGGACGGCTCGGACCAAAACCCAGCGGCGCACATCCAGAGGTTGCTGGTACGATCGGTGTTGCTCCCTGCATCTGATTCATCGGGACAAAGTATCAGTAATAGTGATTACGTGCAGATGGCAGAGCCTGCCTAGCTCGTCCCGGCACAAGAAGCAATCACGGTGGAGCGGACGAAGCAGAGCACGCACGGCAGACCATGCGGATCTCAGCTCCGTGCGCAGTCTCCTACCATTTCTTTTTGTCCAGCGGTTCCTTGTCCAAACTGCTCACACACGAGCAGCTCTTTTTTTATCCGACTGTGCCTTGCCACCCTTTGACTAGTGCGACGCGTCCTGTGTCCTGCACGCTCGATTTAGACATAAGGCGTTCGTTCCCTCGCTATACCCATGCCACGATGCATGATGCATCCCCAGCTACACGTCTATTTTGTCAATTTTCCCCTCTCTCACCAGGAATTTTGCTTCCTCGGCCGCATACCCGACTCTATCACTTTTCTTTTTTCGCTTCCCAAAATCCAGTCTGGTTTCCTCTTGGTCTGTAAAACGCTTATCCATTCCCATTCCTCAAAATCGCCGAGACGCTGCGCTACAGCCTTCCCCAGACACCAACAAACTCTGCATTCCAACCACAGACAAGGGAACGACTTGTTTACTCCGACCAGGCCAGAAGCTCCCGATCTGCTTCGAGTTTCTCCGACGGTTGCCATTGAGACAGAATCCCAGAAGAAACCCCCGCATCAGTTGTCTACGTTTGCGTCTCAAAGCACTGGCTGTCGCCAAGATCAACACCTGCGCCCACTCTATTCTCGTCTCAGCTGTGCCCGTTTCCACCCTTCAAACACGCAAGGACCAGATTTTCCCGACTCGCAGCTTCCAGAACGCCCTCGTTTGCGCATCCTGCTGCGGCTTCCCGAGTCGTGTTATTATCAGACGCTTCCGGGTCTCTCACCACTTACACCTTTGCGTGCAGCCCGGGTCCCACCCTGTCCAACCTGCCGACACAACAGCAAACATAACATTGGACCACAACAACATAAACAGGGGCCTTGCGTCTGTCGCAGAAATTCTTTGCGTTTTTCGAAAACAAAGCCCTGCGCTTCTCGAGTCCTTCCCCGCGCGGGCAAAAGCAGCTCGCGGCGCTTTTCTGCCGTGAGGGTCACTTATACATAAACATGATCGCCTCCATTCTCCGCCCCAACGTTTCCTTGCCCCCCTCAGCACAGCCGTCTCTTACAATGAGTCGAATATTGCTTGCTATCCTTGCTGGCTTGGCCATCTGCACAACCGCTGGCGCGGCAGCATGCTTTGCCATGATCTCCTTGACTCTATCACATTTCCCCGCCACCCGCGCAGCAGCCGTCGCCGCTGCCACTCTCCAGGGCACACTTCTGATATTATTGTCTTGGCTAATATCTACGCATATTATGGTTAAGATGCGCCAGATATCACGGCCCTACACCGGTATTGCCCTTGGCTTTGGAGTACTGGCGAGCCTTGCTTCCATAGCCGCCGCCGCCCTTGCGCTGACATGGACGGAGACATCCACCAGCTACAACGATCGCGTGTATTCGAACCGGTCAAAGATCATTGCTGTTTCGGTGATGCTAGCTCTCGCCGTCACCAGTCAGATTCTTTTCATGTCAATTCAGTTTGCTCAGCTACGCTACGGGAAATCCGGCGCTCGCCACCTCTTCGCCCCGAGAGAAGCTTCGCCGTGGTCGCCAGCCACCCACGTCAAGTCTATTCGATATAGTCAGACGCTACCACGCAAGAGTGACTCGGAAGAGTCTGAATCTTTTGGTTTGAAAGAAACCCCGCCTTCCTTGCGCAGCAAGTTTGTGCAGGCTAGCCCTCTCAACCTCGCATTTCCACAAGCTGTTCGCCAGACCCCTTCACGGACAAGACTGCTGCACGCCAAGGACAGCGCGCAGAGCCTGGCGATGGATGCGGCTACGCACCCGAACGCCACTCAGGAAAGCTTCGACACATGGGATACGTCATCTGTGGATGCACAGAATCGCCAGGCTGTCATGGAAGTATGCACATCACCCATCACGGGCCCTTATAACTTGGAGCCGATCCCTGGCAGTCCCCGAGCGAGCATCAACCCCGAAGACATGATGGTCTTCGCACCACCGCGACCAATTTTGAAGCGCAGCCGCAGCCACAGTCCTGCAACGGGGCGTATACCATTGCGAGGGAGGGCTCCGGCCAACCCCGACGAACTGAACATCCATCCGTTGTTCCGATCAGACTCTCCCAGCACACCACCTATCTTGACGCCGGGTACAAGGGTTGAAGCTGCGCCTGACGCTGGCCGGATCCTTTTCCATCGTGCTTCGTCAAGGTCACTACCCCGCGTGCGTAGTGGGAGTCTGCCAGCCATGTCGCGCAGCCCGTTTGCTCATGACTTGGACTTGGACAACGTGGAAGAAGAGGTGCACAACAAGCAAGATGCTCGGGAACAAGAACGGAAAATGACGCCCCCAGTTCCTGAATGGGTATTAAACAGCAAAGTGCCGCCACCGATTCCGTACAAATCGGCGAGTCGCAGCTCCCTGCGCAGCTCTTTGCGGATGTCTACTACCAGCTCTTTGCGGTTCTCTTCCGTATGAATCATTGGGAAAGGCTTTTGAGAATGGCCCTTGCGGGCTCGTCAAAGTCAAACTTTTATTTGTTATTTTATAATTTTTCACAGATGGGCCGGGCCGAATCTGGATTGTACTTATATACTCACTGGGTCTTTTACGAGCACACGATTTTAGCAAGCATTGGCGTTGGTGGGGAGGCTTACTGTGTGTTCTAGGGTTTTGTTTTTGGCTTTGGAGTATGGGAGCTCGTTGATTTTATGCACGATATATATATATAAATATGTATATATATATACGCAAGTTTCCCTTTTTCAATTGATGACCATGTGTAGTCAGACGTAATGGGATGTTGTTGTGATTACTCGCTGACACTCGATCCCAAGACTATGTACTGCTAGCAAGCGTGTGCGGCAATACTCGCAGACACAATTGGCCATACAATTGTCCATACAATTGTTCAATGTATGTAGATATGCAGATGCAGAACAATACATACCTGCATGACTGGCTGCAATGAATTGATTCGTTGTCGTGTTGTGAGGAAAAAAAGCTGCCCCACTAGACTTCGTCGTCAGTGGGTGATGCCTAACTAGCCACATCAGCCACAAGGCCATATGGAAGGGAAGCCACTTACCTGCAAAGTTCACGAAGCGAGGCAGGATGTTCTGTCTAACCCTAGTTCAAACCACTTTTGAATAAAATGAAGACTTCTAGATCCGATGAGCCAATATTTGATTGGAAATTGACTGTGAATTAATCGTGTGTCGTCGTAAACTCCTTCCTATCCTTCCTCGAAAGGCGTCTCAAAAGTCTCCACCACACATTCAAGTCGAACGCCTCCACACCAAAAACGCAGTCAGGCCAGCCGAATGAAACTGCACCACCACTATCCACGCGCCAGCCATCATTAACCTGCCTTTTGCATGCACAAAACCCAGGCTGACGATCTGTCTCTCGCACTGCCCGTCCTAGAAGCTCTTCTCTACCGACCTCCTCTTCCGCCCGCCGTCATATTCCTCGCGCTCTGCCGTTCGTTTTCCCCGCTGCCGCAGCCGTCCAGCTGCTCCAAATAACCGCCCATCATGAAGGTCACCTTCAGAGTATGTTTTGCCACCTCGACCATCAACATCGGTTCGGCCGATACTGGCACGTCATACTGCGACCGCCCAGTCATGGGATGCACATTGATACGACGCGAAGCCGATAAGCTGACTCTCGTCTTGCACAGGATCTGAAGCAGCAAAAGTTCACCCTTGAAGTCGAGCCCGCCGACTTGGTAAGCAAGTTGCCACTGCCCCTCGGGGCGGCTAGGTCCCGTCGAGGCGCTTGCTGCCTGACTACCACCAACCTGATCCCGCGATACTAACCCGGATTTTCCATAGATCTCTGCTGTCAAGGAAAAGATTTCGGCCGAAAAGGGATGGGAGCCCAAACATCAGAAGCTCATCTACTCCGGTATGGACCGTCGAACCCCGCGTCATCTGCCCCGCCATTCCTAACCAACTCTTTAGGCAAGATTCTCAAGGACGAGGAGACGGTCGCCTCGTACAACATTGAGGAGAAGGGCTTCGTTGTCTTCATGGTGAACAAGGTGAGGATCCTTCTCGCCGTTTCTGTTTCTCGCGCAAGCTTCTGACCTGCTCCCCAGCCCAAGGAAAAACCAGCCACCGCCGCGTCCTCGGCCGCCGCCCCCCCCGCGACGCCAGCCCAACCTGCCACAAGCACTCCTGCCGTCCCAGCTGCTCCCAGCCAGTCGTCCGCTCAAAGTACTGCCCCCCCTGCCACGCCAACTCCCAACCGCAGCACCGATGCGGCGGCCCCCGCAGGCGGCGACTCGGCCGGCCTCACCATGGGCGCCGAGCGCGCAGCGGCCATTACCAGCATGGAGGCTATGGGCTTCGAGAGAAGCCAGATCGAGGCGGCCATGCGTGCTGCCTTCAACAATCCCGACAGAGCCGTCGAATATCTCTTGACAGTACGCGCAATTTCCATTCGCCTCCAAATGATTTCACCCCCCCACTAACTGGTATTCCAGGGTATCCCCGAGAATATCCAGCATGAGCAGCAGGCTCGCCAGGCTGCCGCTTCTGCCCCCGCTCCAGCTGCTTCTCAGACCACACACACACAGACCGGTGGCGATGAGGAGGGCGGGGGCGTCAACCTGTTTGATCTTGCCGCTCAGCACGGCGGCTCTGGCGGATCGCGTGGTGGCAGCGGCGACGCCAGCGCTGCCACGGCTGACCTTGGGAACCTGGACTTCCTGCGCACTAACCCTCAGTTCCAACAACTCCGCCAAGTCGTACAACAGCAGCCCCAGATGCTGGAGCCTATCCTGCAACAGCTTGGTGCTGGCAACCCTCAGCTGGCCCAACTCATCGCCTCCAACCCAGACGCTTTCCTTCAGCTCCTCGGCGAGGATGCCGAAGACGACGTCCCCCTGCCTCCTGGCGCCCAGGCCATCTCCGTTACCGAGGAGGAGCGTGACGCTATTGAACGTGTACGTCACCGAACCTTACCCTTGCCATCCTCGTTGTTTGATGCTAATTGAACCCCGTAGCTGTGCCGCCTCGGCTTCGACAGAGATCAAGCTATCCAGGCTTACTTTGCGTGCGACAAGAACGAGGAGCTTGCCGCCAACTTTTTGTTCGACCAGCCAGAAGACGATTCGCCACCCACGACCCAATAAAGGAGGATGACAGCAAGCGTGGGATTTTGTTTTACGATAATGAGAAAGAAAGTTTTGTTACCCGACGAGGGCAATTTTATCAATTGCTGGTATTCGTTTCACCAAATCTTGCTTTTGAATGGCACAAGCTCGAGGGCTGGATAAAGCAACGGGCGATCGTGTGACTGGTAGTGTTCGTTTGAAAGCAATCCTGCGAGAAATCGGAGCTTTGATGCGCAATTGATTTGAATTATTCCTGTCTAACGATAATCACTAAGCAGTATACGATCATCTCCAGATCTCTCTCTCTCTCTCTCTCTCTCTCTCTCTCTCTCTCTCTACTCTGTACAGATAACAAGGAAATAATAACCCAATAGGGCAACCAGGGTATCGATCCAATAAAGCGCAACGAGGTCATCACCACCAAAAAAAAAGGCAAAACAATAACTGTTCCCCTAAAAATCAAGGAGCTGTAAAGATGTTCAATATACTTGCGCCAAATCCAATGCAATTCATGCTCGTTAAAATCCAATAATGGTGAGCTCATCCAAACTCTACCTGCCAGAATACCAAGAAGCCCAGTGTAGGGTCCCAAATTGGGGAGAAAGAAAAATGTTGTGTGCGGTTCCGGCTCTACCCGTCGTTGACGATGGGCTCGCCGTTGAGGCCGTACTGCACCGCCTGCTTGCCCTTCTTCCCGGCTCTGCCCTTCTTCTTCTTCCTGACGCCGTCGTCGTCGTCGTCGTCGGCGAAGAGCTCCTCGCGCTTCTTGCGCATAATCTCGGCCTGCTCGTCGGCGACGCGCTTGCGCTCCGCCTCGTAGCCCTCCTCGACGCGGCGGTGCTCGGCCATGATGTCTTCGACGGGCTCGAAGCGGGCGCCGGTGAGGGCGCGGTACTCGTCGAGGTCCATCGGGGTCGTCTTCTCGCCGACGAGGGCGGCGTCGACGCGCGCCGGGTCGCGGCGCTCCTCGCGGTTGAACTTGAGCTTGACGTGGCGCCGCTGCTTGCCGGGGAACATGTGCGAGATCATCTGGAACTCGGTGCCGAACATGGCGAGGCCGCGGTAGAAGAGCTCCGTCTCCGCGTCGGTCCACAGGTTGGGGCCGCGCAGCTTCGAGGTCGTCATGAAGGAGGAGCTGGTGATGAGCCGCGTGAAGTCGTTCTCCTCGATCGTCTCCATGTCCTCCCCCGCGTGCGCCGCGGCGGCGCGCGCGTGCCGGTCCATGACGAGGGAGCTCTGGTCGACGACGATCTGCCCGTCGACGATGCGGAACTGCGGGCCAGCCGGGGCGGGGCCGCCGGAGCTGCTGGCGCTGGCCGCGGTTGCGGCCTCGCCGTTTGCGGCGGGCGTCGAGGAGCCGGGCGTACTGGCCTTGGTGCGATCCACCTGCTCGTCGAGGGGTGTTCCGGAGCGCGAGCCGTCTCCAGTAAGAGCCAAGCCTTCCTTACTGAGCTTGGCTTGTACTCGTGCCTGGCGCTCGCGCTCGCGGAGCTCGTCGTGACGGCTGAACTTCTTGCCAATGTGCAGGTCGCGCGTGAGGTCCGACATCTTGAGCGTCTGCAGATCGACCATTTTATTTTCGGAGTCGTCAGGTGTAGTTGATCGGGCTCGTCTCGCTCGGGCCGGAGCCTTGTCGGCGGCCACGGCGGCCGTGCCTCGTTTCCTAGGCTTCGCAACTGTGGGCGTTGCTTCACTTTCGGCAGCTGTGCTCTTTCTTGTTCGCTTCCTTGGTCGCGCTGTGGTTCCTTCGCTATCCTCGGTCGCCGCGTCAGCAGTCACGGCTGCTCGGCGCCTTGACTTTGTGGCTTTCGGCGCGGCGACGGCCGGGGCCTCGGCTTGCGCCTCTGGCTGTGATTCTGATGCAGATGCAGAAACCTGTTGTTCTGTCGATGGGGGCGTTTCTAGCTGCCGTATCTCAACCGCAGGCTGTGTCTGTGCGGCTTGTGAGGCTCGTCGTTGTCGGGTTTGACGTCTCGTCGCTGGCGCGCCGTCGATTTCCTTCGCAGCCGCGACAGGACTTTCCACGAGGGTATCCTCGGCGATGGCCTCAACATTGATCCTAGCAGCCTCAGCTAACTGTTTGTACGTTGCCGCATCTTGTATAGGTTTTGTTGTGGACGCGGCGCTTGATCGGCGACGCGGCTTTGGTTGTGAAGGCTCGGGGGCGGTCGAAGGCTCGGCAGGTTGGGGTTCTGAAACGGAGTGCGGCGGTCGTCGAAATTCCGGGGCCTCAGCAGGCAATTCCTCGGCGGTCTCGTCAACCGATACTGGCGGCTCAACAGGTTTCACAGCCGCGGCAGGTGCTGGCGCGGGTGCGGGTGCGGGTGCGGCTGGCCGTGCTCTGGCTGATGGAATCTTAGGTTTGAAGGCGGGCGCGCCCTTTTTCTTGAACATGGAACTCATTGTGGTCGACTATCAGATATTTGGCTGTTGGTACTGCTGGCTTTTAGAGTATGGCGCCTTGTTACATGTCGGGTGGGCTTCGGCTGGTCACCGTGATTTCTGGCTCGTTACATTCATAGATGGACCGTTCATGAGAAATTGCTGAGCGGGCATCGCGATAGCCAGTTTAAACGGAGTTTAGCCGCTGCAAGGAGGCGATAAGAGCCACGCAGCAGTGTGGCTAGTGAGCTGCCAGTGGGTCGGCAGTGCATCTTTGATTTGCCAGCCAGCTTGGAAATTTCAAACTCCTGGCTTGTCATCATCTTGCCTCTGTACCATCCGCGTCCTCGCGATCTTGTGTATGATCGCCTGCACAGCCAGCTACGGGACGAGACTTGGTTTTGCATCGCATGTTTGACGCCGGCGCTCGCTCTACAGCTCTTCAACGCGACCAAGAAGGGCCCCCCTATTGGCGCTATTCTGATGCCTGCAGTGACGGCCCCCTCGACGTCGCCTCGTACCTCCACGATTGCCAAGATGGAGGACAGGAAGAGGCCTGCCGTTGGCAGTGCTGATGATCTCGCGCCACCGACTAAGAGAATTGCCATCAATGGATCCAAGCCCAGGGACGACGCTCCTGAAATGAAAGAGGAGAGCTGGATTGAAGTAAGTGTCGCGCGACACCCGCTGCGTCCCCAACCCGATATTTTTCTTCGCCTTCCATGGGCTTGAAATCCCTGCCCACGGAGTAGCGATACACTCAATATTCCTATGCCATCGATTTCACCAGCGCTGGGTCGGTGCTGCGATGTTTACGCCCAACGTGCGGTTGTTGTGCGCCCGCTTCACGCCACATTCCCGTTTCACCCGTGCACACCGACTCGATTGCCGCACAGCGCTATCAGAAGCACGACAGAGAATATCAAATTTGTCTTAAATGCTAACCTAATTCTTGAAGGCGTATACGAAGGGCGCCATTTATCGCCAGATGCAAGAATATAGTCGCAGAGCCGCCACCGCAGAATCACGATTGGAGGAAGTCCATAAACGAGCCGTTCACCACGATGATCACATCCGTATTATTGATGCATGGTGGCAACAGGTACGCAAAAAACTGGCCGTTTTTTTTTCCATCAGAGTCTAACGCATGTGTCAGGTTCTCGAAGAAATCGAGTTGCTAGCCGACCCCTCTCTTCAAAGCAAAAAGCTAGATGGTAACACCGCATACTTCCCGAATCCAGTGGCTCGGACACTAACATCTACAGGCCCGCCATTTTTAAGTAGCGTTTCCTTTAAAGACCTGCAACACTTTCAAAGTCACCTACAAGACAAGGGGAAAGCCATCAAAAGTAAGACAGAAGACCTTCTTCAGCGAGTCGCCGCACTTCGAGGAGAAGTAAAGCCTGAGACTTCGACACTAGAAGGGAAAATAACAGGGCTCCTCGCCTCTCAAAAGGACTATCTTCTTAAATTGGATCGACTGAACAGCGAGAAGGATGCGATAACAGAGCAGCTGAATACCGCGACACTGCGATATTTCAAGGCTGAGAAGAAGTTGGACCGTGCCAAGAGCTCACAGGTGCAGAAATTGGAACAGCAAGCCTTCGCCAATGCCACACGACCACCCTCTGCTACAAAGGAAAACTCTGAAGAACCAACGCCTTCCAACGGCGCAGGAGCAGAACTACTTTTAAAGTATGAAGAAACCACAGCGGCGGCTACGAAGCAGAAGGAGCAACTCGACAATCTTCTAGGGGAGGTACGAACTTTGCAAGAAGAAAACTCGACACTCAAGGCCAAACGCGAGTCCTGTTCAGATGAGGAGTTTGTCAGGACCGACGTTTTCAAGCAATTCAAGGGCCAAAACGAAGAGCTTATCAAACGTATCAACAACTTGGAGGCAACAAACAGGCAGCTTCGAGAGGAGGCTGAAAAGCTGCAAGCGGAACGAACGACATATCGATCGCAACTGGAAAATGAGGCTAGTCAAGTCGCTGCGGAGCTGGAGGCTGACATTGCAGCCAGAGATCAGGATCTCGCGCGTGTTCGATCGGCGCGAGATGAGATTCTAGCCGAGAACACGCAACGAAAAGCTAGCATGGAACAAGAGAGACAGTCTTTGAAGCATATGAAAGATCTCGTATCTGCGAAGGAGGACCGAATTTCTGCGCTGGAGTCAGAGATTGCAAGATTGAGGCCGGCTTCGGCGGAGCAGGTGACAACGGATCTTTCTGAAATGTCCGAGGATGAACTTCGCCAGAAATTTAAGAAACTGGAGAAGGACTTCCAGGCCATTAATCATGAATTGCCGTCGATAGAAAAAGCGTTCAAGAAGATGAGGGACTTGGGGCAGACGAGAGTTATGGATTTTGCAGGACTGGAGGAGAAGATGCAACTACTAATGGCGGAAAAGAATAAGGCGGACCAAAAGTACTTTGCGGCACGCAAAGACGCGGATACGCGAAACAACGAAATACGGTCGTTGCGGCATCAAAACAGCAAAAGCGCGGAGCTTATTGCGCAGTTGAAGGATCTCGAGGCGCAAAATCGCACGTTACTGGGCAACTTGGAAAAACAAATGAGTGATTTGCGGCTGACGAACGCGACTTTGGTGGTTGAGAACAAGAAGATGGAGGCGGCCACGGTGGATGGAACGCGTCGAGTCGAGTCGTTGAATAAGCAGATCGCGGAGCTGTCAAGTTTGGTCAAGGCGAGAGATTCGGCATCGGCTGTTATCAAGGAGAGGAACACGGTGCAAGAAGCCGAGGTGGAGAAGCTCAAGGTGCGAATTGAGCATGCGCAGAAGGACCGTGATAACTGGCGAAGCAAGGCGCTAAGCAACTCGTCAGAAGAAGAGGAAATGTTGCGAACGTTTGCTCTTTGCACCATTTGCCGGAACAACTTCAAGAACACAGCGCTCAAGACGTGTGGCCATCTCTTCTGCAGCAAGTGCGTAGAGGACCGCATCAGCAACCGCATGCGCAAGTGTCCTAGCTGCTCCAGAGCATTTGATAAAATGGACGTCATGCCTGTCCATCACTGATGGCACCCCTTTCGAATACGAGAGCATACGAGAGCATACGAGAGCTGCACGATGGCGGAGAATGATGGCCCGAGGGAGCAAGGGCAATTTAGTAACGGAACGGGATCATGTCGATTCCCTCAACCAGGGAGGGAGGGTATGGAGACTTGACGAGCTATTTTATTCCGACCCCACTACAATATGGCGTTTTACGGCACCCAACAAAGAATGGAGTTTTTTTTTTTTTTTGGAATTCATTGCTTTGTATATTCTTGGACTTTTGGAGTTTGCCTCTTTCTTGTCCCGGCGGGGAGCTGGGCGGAGCTGGGCTGTATACTACTTGTTTGTGTGCCTGTGTGGCAATTTTATTGTACAATGGATTTGGGCGAGCAAAGGATAGGGAGGGGTGCTCATTTTTTTCTTCTTCTTTTCTTCTTCTTGGTGTATGAGGTGTATAAAGGCAAAGATGGGCTCTTCCTTTTCTTTCTTCTTGTTTCTCTGGCATCAGGGATGCGGCGCTTGAATCGATGGACAAACGAAGGGAGGTGTTTGGCATGATTTGGATAAAGAAATAAATATTAGTAATCGATTATGAGCACGGGCGGTGAAGCGAGTTTTTGGTATTGTACAAATAAGTCATTATAATAGCCACTGCGACTCAATTATATCGCTTGCACCCTCCTGGTACTTGATCTCATCTGCGCCTAGTCGAGCCGAAGCCGGTGCTCTCGTGCCTCTCGCCGGAGCTGCCGCCGCGTGTACGACCGGAAGACGACGAGGGGCCTGCCCAGGAATCGCCGCCACCCCATCGCGAGCCGGAGCCGCCGTAGTAGTTGTTGCCGCCCCAAGGCGAGTAGTTGTTGCGGTTGTTGTCGCGGTTGCGGCCGCCGGCGAGGTAGGAAGCGGCGGCGCCGCTGGCGAGACCGGTCCAGAAGCCGGGCCTCCAACCCTGCTGCTGCTGCTGACCGCCACCGCCGCTGCTGCTACCCGAAGACGGCTTGTAGCTGTTGTCCGAGCCTGGGTAGGGCGGCGGAGGGTCGTTGCGCGGACCCCAGCCGCCGCCGCCGCCGCCTCCTCCCGGGCCGTCACCACCACCGCCACCGCCACCGCCTCCGTATCGTCCAGTCGTGTATCCTTGTCTTCTGTTGTTGTTGGTCCCCGAGCCAGCCACGCACGCCGAGTACGCGATCCAGGCAAAGACGGCGACGAAGACGAGGGCAAACAGCCAGGCGGCCGCGTCCATGCCCCCACCACCACCACCACTGCCGCCGTGCGCGAGGTGAGGGTAGCGGCGCTCGCCGCGGTCGGTGAGGGCGAGGGTGTACTCGACGCCGCAGCTGCCGCGGAGGACGTAGGGGTCGTCGGGGCCGGCGTAGCCCTCGCAGACGACGTCGGTGGCGCCGAGGCGCAGCTCGGGGGGCAGGGCGGCCTCGCAGCTCCACTCGACGTCCTCGTCGCCGTAGGAGGAGCCCTGGTTGGCGCAGCGCATGAGGTCGACCTGGTGCAGCGCGCAGAGGCGGCGGTCGGCGGAGACGCACCGCAGCTGCGGGATCGCGCGGACCCGGCGGTGCGTGGTCTGGGCGCCGTCGCCGCGGAGGGTGAGCGTCCGCACGGAGGAGAGCAGCACGGCCTTGGAGGAGGGCGGCGGCGGCGGGCGCTGGGCTGCGGCGGCCGTGCGGGAGAGGCCGAGGCCAAGGAGGAGGAGGAGGGCGGGGGTGATTTGCATGATGTCTTGCAGGCGCGGCGGGAGGGGAAAAGGGGGCGGTTTGAGGTTGATGAGGAAGGAATGTGGGAGTTTGATGACGCTGTTTATTCTCGGCAGACAGGTGGGTAGTATAATAAGAGATGGATGGCCTTATATCATCGGCCTTGTCCCGGTAGATACGGGTGATCGGCCAAGGAATATCCTTTGTCAAGTGAAATTTGTAAAAATCCCGTGTGTATTCAATCGAGAACGTGCAATCGAGAAACAAAAGAACAAAAAAAAAATCCAACATAGGTGCGGCTAATGATGGCGTCGCAAAGAGTCGCCTCTCTTTCTTCTAGAGGACACCATGTCCATTGTGCCCAAGGCGGCAAGACGGGGGACGCGATGACGAATAGAGTGCGCAGCCAGCCGCCACGCGTACGAATACTCCCTGTGAGAGCAGAGGCTATTACTATTATCTTTTTTTTTTCCTTTGGGCTGATTAGAAACTGAGACGCCTTGTGCAACCGGGAAAAAAAAGAAGAAAGAATTGTGTCTATTATGAGAGTGGGGTGGCGTGCATAGGAGTATGTGCGAGTAATAAAGAGTATAGAAGTGAGTGAGTGAGTGAGTGAGTGAGTGAGTGAGTGAGTGAGTGAGTGAGTGAGTGAGTGAGTGGGTGAGTGAATAACTGAGTGGGTGAGTGAGAAATGAGTAAGACGATGAGTGAGAGATACGGCACGGGCGGCTCAACTTACAAGCCTTGCTTTGACCCGATTCGATTTACGACATACACAGAAAAAGGGTGCATCTCCCTTGACACTGTTTGCTTTGTGGAAATACCAGCTTAAATCATAAAGCTTACCTGCAAATAGATATCCCTTTAACAAGCTGTTAATACCGCGGTGCCAACTGATTAATAAAGCCTACCTACTCAATAGCCAGAGGAGGCGCGGCATGTCGCTTTTATTTTTTATTACTTACTCATTCTTCCCAATAATAGCCATTCTTAATTCCTCCTTGTGGCCCGCATAGCTGCCATCAATCATCAATGCGCTCTACCCCTTGGCGGCATGCCCGTAGCTCATACATACAGGTTTAATTAGGCTCCTCCTTTGGTTTTTTTCTAGTCGTGAGTACAGTGTTGCGAGTGAGTTGAACAAGACCAAGACCAAGACAAATAAATAAATGCTCAACTACATCCTGGTGCTCATCTTGGACAAGAGACCAGGACAATTGATGGCCCACAGTAACCAACAACAGACAGACAGACTTGGCCAGCTAACCTAGACTCTCGCCAAGCCGCGATGGCACTCAACATGAGGCCATGTCTGCTGGCCCGCCCACCAGGTTCTTGTTTCACTGCCATCATGCCCAGGCAGGCTGAGTCTACACGGCTCATGACGATCTGGGACGAGACCCAAGCTCAAGATGACTCAAACCAGCCAGTCAACAGGCTCCTTGACTCGCCCGTCTCGACCTAATCAAGTAGAGTAGTGGGTGGCCTGCATGAAGTGCCGCGTAGATCAGACAAATAAACAAATAAACGGCATATTGACTCGTCCGTCCACGGTTATCCCACCAATTTCATCCCACCCGCTGCTATCCCACTCCCTTCCTTGTGAATTACAAACCGCTCAACCAAAACGAGCACCCACAGTCCTGACGGACTGGGTTAAGGTTAATTTTCCGAGTAATGATTGACCATCGAGAGATTAATACTTGACGCGCTATTGTATATCTGTTGTAATAGTAATAGAATTCATTTTAGTCTTTCTCAATGCGGACTCATGTCGCGCCCTATAAAATTGATGCCATCCGCTCCTCGGCCTGTGACCTTCCTCCAGCAGCAGCAGCAGCAGCACAGTCGTCACAAGGAATTCAGTCTTTCATCTACTCTACCTCCTCCGTTCTCTACCGACGCGCTCTGATACCTGCACTTCACACACTCCCAGCACCAACTCAGCCGCCATCATGGTCTCTTCTCCTCTCGTTCTAGCCCTGCTCCCGGCCGCCGTGTCTGCCGTCGTACCCCGGGCCTGCAAGCCCACGGTGCCCTCCACGGAGCCCTCCTGCAAGGTCCCGGCCGGTGACTTTACCATCAAGGCCAAGGAACTTTACCCCGAGAACGCCGACTTTGACCCGAAGCGCTGTGTCACTTATATCTCGTACGTTTCAACAAGAAGAAGCAGACGAAGAAGAAACGATATACTTAGGACCTTCCCACTAACACAAAATACAGGAACCTGTACAACAGCACCGTCACTGTCTACAACGCCGTCGACAAGAGCATCACCAAAGTCATCGACTTTAAAAACATCACCAACGTCCCGGCCTACCACATCTCGGGCCTGCAGCGCGATGTCAAGCACGACATGCTGACCATCAGCGCCAACACCGGCGCCGCCTTCGACAGCAGTGGCAAGGACCTCACCGGCACCAACATGCTCCTCCAATACGACCTGGGCAAGGGCGAGCTGGCCTGGCAGAAAAACCTGACCGAGACGACCATGGAACTCTACAGCGGCTTCCAGGACATTGAGCACGACGCGGCGGGCAACGCCTTCGTGGTCGGCACCTTCCCGAGCAGCATCCTCAAGGTCAGCGCCGACGGGCAGAATGTCGAGGAGTGGTACGTCTCGGCCAAGACCGGGACGGCGACGGGGCACGGCTACACCGGCCTCGCCAAGGTGGACGACAAGACCGTGCTCGTCACCGATGGCGAGACGGGCGGCCTGCTCAAGTTTGACCTGACGGCGGCCAAGGGCGTGCCGGCGACGGTGCCGATCGCCGGCGGCGCCACCATCACCGATGATGGCGCGAACCTGGACGGTGCGTACCTGCCGCCGATGTACAAGAACGAGGTGCTGCTCGCGTCGGAAACCTCGGTCGGCACGGTGGTGCTGCGCTCCAAGGACGGGTGGAAGACGGCCGAGAAGCTCGACGTCATCGCCAAGCCCACGGGGCCCGAGTATGATGAGGGCTACGCCGTGGCGACGGTCCAGATTGGCGACAGGATTTATGCCGTAACCGAGTTCTTCAATGACAACAACCCCGATGACGAAGACCCCGCTAAGCGCCGCTTCCTCACCAGGGAGAACTTCCCCTGGTTCGACATCACCGATGCGGTCCAGAAGCTGGTTGTCTAGGTGAGAGGGGGCAAGGTTGTTTGTAGGATTAGGATAGGGGCTTGAGCCGTTCTCGGTTGACCAGCATGGCCTTTGGAGTTTATTGAACCTCTAGCACTGCCAAGTTTTTGAAACACGCTCTTTTCCACATTTCCCACAATATTTTCCATCCCAATGATGTTTATCGCCAGTCGATGGCGTAGTGTGCCCCTCGCAATAGTTCAATTCAAGATCAAGATGTCAACGTAATTAATCAAGGCGAGTGAGAGTATTCCCGAGGGCGCAGATATGACATGTGGGATGTGGGATGCTGTCTGCTGTGCAACCACTTCAATCATGCAGGTGGCCAAGTGCATAGCTTTTCTGTCGATCCTTCATTTTACTGCATAAGTTCCGGCGCGATATGCAGCCATGCATTAAATTCAATGCATTTATTGGCATTGATGATTTTCCGATGAACGACGTCAGACGAGCAAGGGTTGAAGAGAGGAGCTACCCTGGAGTTGGAAATGGCTGCCCGTGCTGGAGAAGGGCTACCCTAGAGTGGGAGCTGGGCTACCTACCCTAGAGTCGGACATGGACCACCACACGCGGACAATGAGAGTACACGGATGAGTGAAGAGATGGGACGAGGTTGCATGACGTAGCTACTGCACAACAGGCACATTGATCATAGCCCTTTTCATAGTGTCGAAGTGTTGCTACGATGTGCAGTCGAGGAAATGGTAGCACAAGGTTGCGCAAAACTGGCTGGCAGGAAATCCACGAATGCAGAGAACCGACACAGCGGACCAGGGCGGGAGGGCACAATGTACAATGAAGCAGGATGAGGCATGGCTGCGATGAGAGTACTGTGATACGCGAGGGCCGAGGACGGTAGTACGAGATGCTGCAGATGCAGCGATGGGAGGACAACGGGCTGGAGCTGGGGATCCGACAGGCAACAGGAAGACATGAAAAAGGAGGAGGAGAGCAGCAAGATGGAGGAAGAAGCGAATCGCGCGTCAAACAGTCTCAGAGTCTCAGCGTGGACCATGGACCAACCGAATGATGGGAAAAGGGCGAATATCGAATGAACCATGTTTCACATTCTGGGTGTGCGGTTTGCTGCTGGATGCGGATGGCCGAGACAATAACAGGGAAGAAGTATGATGATGGTACAGATGAAATACGAGAGGAATGCCATGGGCGCGCCAAGACAAGACAAGACAGGTGCTTGAGGAGATGGATGGCAAGCTGCATTGCATGTGGTAGAAGGGAAGGGAGGGAATATTCTAGAATCGAGGCTAGATGCAGGACAAACGATTGACATGTCATGGAGATTTTAATGTCCATCTAGAGATCAACTTGATCAACTCAGCTGCCTCGTCTCTGACAGACTTTTGACGGCTCGGACACTTGGACGGACCCGAACCCGGGAAAACTGGGTCAAGCCAGCCCTGGGACGGGTTTGTGTCATTAGGCTGGACGGCGTGGAGAGAGAAAAAAAAAGGTTAATTTTCTTGTGTCAAGGGAACAAGTTGCGAGCTCTTTGGAAAGCGGTGTATTCCATGCCTACGTTAACAATATAGGGAGGGCGCCTGATGGGGTGTGACGTGATGCAGAGTGCAGAGTGCAGAGTGCAGAGTGCAGAGTGCAGAGTTGGAGGGAGTGACGAGTGACGAGTGACTAGGCGGGTGTGCTCGCTTCCTGAGTAAAACAAAAAGGACAGATTCGGCGGCTGGCCGGATCGAGGGGGTGGTGTGCAACCTCTGCAGTACATATGTGTGATGTGTGTTAATCCCAAGGTGAGCAACACGTTGCACGTACGTGTTGCTAATAATAACGGCCACGAGATGGTTGTCTTCCCCATGGGCCATGACGAGCCAAGCCAGCTTTTATTATGTATCCCTCGAGGGCATAGAAATTAGAATCCATGGCAAACCCTGCCTTCAATGCTACCTGCCATACCACCCACGGGCCCGGCCGCCGGAGATTGCGGATCAACGTGTTGACGACTTGCTTCATGTCGGTGTGTAAGGCTGCCAAGGAGTGAGCGTAGCTGGCATTTCTCCATCCCGAAGCAAGTACAGAAGTACAGGTGAACATTGGACATTAACAACTACCTCGTTCTCTCCTCTAGATCGTGACCTATACAGGAACATTGCCCCATGGTACAAGGTAGTGTAGTCGGATAAGGCGATAAGTGAATCATTTCATTTTCATTTTTTATTGTATTTATTGTATTTATTTTCTTTTATTACCCCCGCCCCAAAACCCCGACCCTGACAAGAGAACAAACGACAGCGCAATCAATTAAAATGATGACGACTGACTGCTGGGTACAGATTCCAGAGGCGTCGTTTAAACCATACGTAATACGATATGGTCCCCACAGCCCGCTGGATGACGTTTATTGAAGATTGTCATGTTGATTACTGACAGGGCTGCATTTTTTTCTAATTTTAAAATACTCTTTCATCATCGAATTTTCACCCCGAATTACAGTGGCGATTTGGCGCCTGGCGGACTTGGCCAGAGTCCGGAGGGCCGTTGGCTGTAACAAGGTTAGTATCAAGGGATGAAAGAGTTACATACAACGTACCGAGGTCGCTATATTAGTTACCTAGTAGGCTATGTACATGCCTGCCTGCAGCCGTTGTAGCCGTTGGGCTAACCTTGACAAGCCCGACTGTGATGGCGATACTGAATGCGAATAGAAAACCAGGCGGAATGACAGATCCTCTGATTTCATGACACCACCTTCTTTTTTTTGTCATGATTGTTTGTTTGGTGGCGCTGGTGCCTACGCGGCTGCGAGTTACAGAACAGAACAGTAATTGCGAGCCGGGGTTGTGTGGCGGCTTAATTCGCAGCAGAGGTCCACCCACTGTAAGACGGCTGCCGGAACAGTGGCCCCAGTGGCGGGCCTCGCTCCTCCAGCGGTCAGCCGTCGACTGTTAGTGGAGACTCGAGCGGACTTGTAGCCTGTAGGTGTAGGTAGGTAGGTACCAGTTTAGTAGGTAGCTGCCTACAAGGCTGCCAAGACAGCTCTGATTTTGGTGCATCGTAATCTTGTCTCTTTCCGCGTATTGACCATTATCATCCACCTAACAAATCTCCAATCCCCCCGGCCACCATCACCATCACCACCCATCACCACTCATCACCAACAACTCGCCACCAGCTTCGATTCCCACACATATGGCCGGCCAACTCCGCACACACCCCAATCCATCTCCATCTTCAGCATCTCTCGGCACCCCTCCATCCCATCTCCATCTCCTGCCAGCCGTCTATCCATCTCTCGTCCTATCCGGCTCGCCTCGTTTGCCACGGAATCGCAGCCAGCATTACTGCCAAGTACTGTACGGACAAGGCTTCCCCCATCCATCTCATCAAACCCACACCTGCCGTTCAATGCCTTGCTAACCCGGTTCTTGGTGACTCAACAGCTAGCGCTTCTGCTTTGCTCGCAAACTGGTCATCCATTCAAGCCGCGCCTGTTTGTTCGGGTCCCGGACTTCTCCTCGGCCCCATGCCTCAACCTCAGACCGACTACGCACGTCCGCACCTTTTTCAAAACTCTCGTCCACGCCGGCTATCTCACGCTGACTCTGCCGGCTCCTGCTCCCAAACTAGGAGCTACTAGTAACCTACCTGACCTCCTCGCACGGCCCGGTATAATACACAGGCGTCGTTTCCAACAATCGCCTCCCACATCACACCCCCCTCCCTCAGTCTTTCAACTGCCTAGTCCGTCTTCGAGTCCGACTCCCCTACTTCTCATTCTCTTCGTCTTTGCTACGAATTCTCGTTTTTGCCCTCTTCCTCGACATCCTCGACGGCTTCAACTCGATTGCTCCCATTCCGTCGTCTCGCTCCTCGTCTTTAATTTTATTCAGCCGCCATCCGTCACACACCCACCGGATCCGACGCACACCCCCCCCTTCGACCCTTCCACAACCGCCCTCTATTTCTGTCTCGTCTCACATCGCACCACTGTGCCAGCTTATACATTTCGTCTCTCCCTGGCCCAAAACAGGCAACCGGCGCGCTTCATTACTTTACAACATACATTACGTGCCAGTCCCACGTTGTCTGTCTGCTGTGGCTTGTGTGACTCGCCTGCCACCACCTTGGCCTGCGTTCGCTTCATCTGCGACGGCGCTCAAGCTCCCTGTTAGTCCTACTCCCGGAATGGCGCTCTATTCTGACCAAGACATGCCACCATACTGCCCATCTCTCTGAATTTCCATGCACATGTTGTCCTACTGTCCGCTGCGCCTTTACCTTCTCGACTTGCCCACCTCTGAATTTCCATCCTTGCATATTTTGTCCTGCTGTCCGCTGCGCCTTTACCCCCCCGGCTTGTCATCCAGAGCTGACCTTTGCGACATTGTTTGCTCTAGCTTCCGCCGACCCTTTGTCACGCCCGCGCCAGAATTCCCGTCCCTCGGCGCTGGCATTCCTCGGCTGCCCTTTCATCTCGCCCACCCGTGGCTTGAAGCTGTCAACTTCACCTCGCATCTAGCTTCGCTCACTCGCTTCGCAGGCCTGACCTGCCTCTACCCTCGCCCTCCATGGCACCGCAAAGTTCAGAAAAGCCCCGGCAGCCTCGCGAAACGCCTCAGTTTCCTCCTCGATCCTCATCCCTACCCGTCTCCAGTCATGGCGACTCTTCCGACCCCGACAACCACCCGCTCGAAAAGGTAGACACCAAGCCCGCGACCCCTCCCAAGACCGCCAGCCCCGAGGACCTCTACGCTCATCTCCCTGAAGAGGAGGCCGAGATTCTCAAGAGACAGGTCGACGTGCCTACCCTTACCAAAGGCGCTGGTGTCCTCTACCGTTATGCCTCTCGCAATGACAAGATAATCATCTTCGTCTCCGCCATCTGCGCCGTCGCCTCTGGCGCTGCTCTCCCACTCATGACCGTCGTCTTTGGAAACCTACAGCGCGTCTTCCGCGACTTCTTCTTCGGAGGCTCCCTCACATACGACGGCTTTGTTGACCAACTCACCAAATATGTTCTCTACTTTGTCTACCTCGGTATCGGCGAATTTATTGTTACTTACATTTGCACCGTCGGCTTCATCTACACTGGTGAGCACATCTCTGCCAAGATTCGCGAACACTACCTGCAGGCCTGCATGCGACAAAACATTGGCTACTTTGATAAGCTTGGCGCCGGCGAGGTTACCACCCGGATTACCGCAGACACCAACCTCATCCAAGACGGCCTCTCCGAAAAAGTCTCTCTCACCATTGCCGCCCTTGCCACCTTTGTCACTGCCTTTGTCATCGCCTTTATCAATTACTGGAAGCTCACCCTCATCCTCTCCGCTACCGTTTTTGCCCTCGTCCTCAACATTGCAATCGGCTCTAGCTTCATGCTCAAGCACAACAAAGCCTCCCTCGAGTCCTATGCTGAGGGTGGCTCTATTGCTGAAGAAGTTTTTAGCTCTATTAGGAATGCCATTGCCTTTGGCACTCAGGAGCGCCTTGCTAAGAAATACGACAAGTACCTGGGCAAGGCCGAGTACTTTGGCTTCCGTGTCAAGAGCGCCATGGCTATCATGGTCGGCGGCATGATGCTCATCCTCTTCCTTAACTACGGCCTGGCTTTTTGGCAGGGAAGCAAGTTCATTGTCGAGGACATCATTCCCATCAACAAGATTCTTACCATCATGATGTCCGTCATGATTGGCGCTTTCCAGCTTGGCAATGTTGCTCCCAATATGCAAGCCTTTACCACGGCTGTTGCCGCCGCTGCCAAGATTTTCAACACCATTGACCGCCCCTCTCCGCTTGACCCCTCGACCGAAGACGGCGCAAAGATTGAGAATATTATGGGCAACATTCGCCTCCAAAACATATCCCACATCTACCCCTCCCGCCCCGAGGTTCGTGTCATGTCCAACGTCAGCCTAAGCATCCCTGCCGGCAAAACCACAGCTCTGGTAGGCGCTTCTGGCTCTGGAAAGAGCACTATTGTCGGTCTCGTTGAACGATTCTATTCCCCTGTCCAGGGCACAATCTATCTTGACGGAATTGACATCTCCACTCTCAACCTCAGGTGGCTTCGCCGGCAGATGGCTCTTGTCAGCCAGGAGCCTACCCTCTTCGGAACAACCATCTTCAAAAATATTGGCCACGGTCTGATTGGAACGGCTGCTGAGCACGAGACAGAGGAAAGACGACGAGAACTCATTATCGAGGCCGCCAAGATGGCCAATGCTCACGACTTCATTTCCAGCCTGCCCGAAGGTTACGAGACCAATGTCGGTGAGCGAGGTTTCCTCCTCTCTGGCGGCCAGAAGCAGCGTATTGCTATTGCCCGCGCTGTCGTCTCCGACCCAAAGATTCTTTTGCTCGATGAGGCCACTTCAGCTCTTGATACCAAGTCCGAGGGCGTTGTCCAGGCTGCCCTTGAAAAGGCTGCGGCTGGTCGAACCACCATCACCATCGCCCATCGTCTCTCCACCATCAAGGATGCCCACAACATTGTCGTCATGTCTGAGGGTAGAATCATCGAACAAGGCAACCACGACGATCTCATTGAGAAGCGAGGTGCATACTTCAACCTCGTCTCCGCCCAGAATATCGCCGCCGCGGAAGAGCTTACTACCGATGAACAGGATCAGCTGGAAGAGGAAGAGATGGCTCTCATTCGTGAGAAGTCTAACAGCCGTTCTAACAATCGTGTCTCACGGTCCAACTACCGTGCCTCGCGGCGTGCTTCGCGGCGCGCCTCGCGGTCTAACAGCCGTGCCTCACGGTACGATGCTGACCCCGACGACAATATTGCTGATAGGTTGAAACGGACCTCGACTCGAAAGTCCGTGTCTAGCATGATTTTGCAGAACAAGACGACGGCCGATCGTCAGAAAAAGGACAGTCTCGGAACGTTGATCAAGCTCATTGCCTCCTTCAACCGCCCTGAATGGAAGCGGATGCTGCTTGGCTGTGTCTTTAGCATCATCTGTGGTGGTGGAAACCCAACCTCTGCCGTCTTCTTCGCCAAGCAGATCACCACGCTCTCCGTACCCATCACTCCCGCGAATCGTGGCCAGGTTAAGCACGACTCGGACTTCTGGAGCTCCATGTTCCTCATGCTGGCTTTTGCACAGTTCATTGCGTTCAGTGTCCAAGGCGTTGCTTTCGCCATGTGCTCGGAGCGCCTCGTTCATCGTGTTCGCAACCGGGCATTCCGATCCATGCTCCGCCAGGACGTTGCCTTTTTTGACCGTGAAGAGAATACTGCCGGTGCTCTCACCTCGTTCCTTTCCACCGAGACCACGCACGTTGCTGGTATTAGCGGCGTGACCCTGGGCACGATTCTACTGACGGCGACCACATTGATTGCATCCTGTACCGTCTCTCTCGCTATTGGATGGAAGCTCTCGCTCGTCTGCATCTCGACTATCCCTGTTCTTCTTGGATGTGGCTTTTTCCGCTTCTGGCTTCTTGCCCACTTCCAGCGTCGATCCAAAGCCGCGTATTCTTCGTCCGCCTCGTATGCGTCGGAAGCCATCTCCGCTATCCGCACCGTCGCCTCGCTCACTCGCGAGGATGACGTTCTCTCGATGTACCGTGAGTCTCTCGCCGCACAGCAGCGCCGCAGTCTGATTTCGGTCGCCAAGTCGAGCGCTCTCTACGCTGCCTCCCAGTCGCTTGTCTTTCTCTGCCTTGCTCTTGGTTTCTGGTATGGAGGTACTCTCATCGGAAAGCGCGAGTACAGCATGTTCCAGTTCTTCTTGTGCTTCATGGCAATCATCTTCGGCGCCCAGTCTGCAGGCACCGTCTTCTCCTTTGCCCCGGACATGGGCAAGGCCCACGGCGCTGCTCAGGAGCTCAAGACTCTGTTTGACCGAAAGCCTGCCATTGACACATGGTCTAACGAGGGCGAACCCGTCAATGGGGTTGAAGGCACTCTGGAGTTTCGCGATGTTCACTTTCGCTACCCCACCCGCCCTGAACAGCCCGTCCTACGTGGCCTGAACCTGACTGTGCGCCCCGGCCAGTACATTGCTCTCGTTGGTGCTTCCGGCTGTGGTAAGAGCACCACGATCTCACTCCTTGAGCGGTTTTACGATCCACTTGCTGGCGGTGTTTATGTCGACGGTAAAGAAATCAGCACCCTCAACATCAACGACTACAGATCGTTTATTGCTCTCGTTAGTCAAGAGCCTACTCTGTACCAGGGTAGTATCAAGGAAAATATTCTTCTAGGCACAAACCGCGAGGACGTAACGGACGCTGAGCTGGAGCATGTGTGCCGTGAGGCCAACATTTACGATTTTATCGTGTCGCTGCCCGAAGGGTTCAACACGACTGTGGGAAGCAAAGGTGCTCTGCTGTCTGGTGGCCAGAAGCAGCGTATTGCTATTGCGCGTGCGCTGATCCGCGACCCCAAGATTCTGCTGCTCGATGAGGCAACATCTGCGCTCGACTCAGAGTCTGAGAAGGTTGTACAGGCTGCGTTGGACAAGGCTGCCAAGGGTCGCACAACGGTTGCGGTGGCGCACCGTTTGAGTACCATTCAAAAGGCAGACATCATTTACGTGTTTGATCAAGGCCGGATTGTTGAGCAGGGCACACATTCGGAGCTGATGCGTAAGAATGGCCGCTATGCTGAGCTTGTCAACCTGCAAAGTCTTGCCAAGCACGGTTAAGGCGCCCCGGATGTTTGCCAGCTCATCTTGATTGCATTTGTTTTAGCGTTTTGCCATTTAGGAGTCACATGGGTTAGAATATGGACTTTGCTATGGGTGTGATTCGTGGTCGAGGAAAATAAAAACCAGTGCATATGGGATTTCTTTTTAGGGGTTTTGGATACTTGTCATATACTTTACTCTTACGACTACTCAACATTGCTAATTCCTCTTGATATTACCAAACGTATGAACAGAGTGCTTGCCTGTACGTAGCTGCCGAGTCTATGCAGACGTGGGATTTACTTGGGGTGCTCGTTGGCGATTTGCGTCATCAAAGCAAGGGTACATGCATGACGGGAGAACTAGCCGTGGGCTCTTAGAGAATCGGATAGGCGGACATGACAAGAGAGAAACGGCAAGCCAAGAACATGATGAAACACCGCGGCTCTTTGTTTTCTTCTCCAGCGTCGTTATGGAGCGAGGAAGCTATGTTTGGGCGGAACATGAAACAGGTCGTCGGGCCGTGCGGCGCGGCAGCCGACGGGAAAAAAAAAAGAGGAAGGGTTGAGACTCGATGACATGTGAGAGACTGAGATAAGAATAGAAAGTGAAGAAAATGGTATGGATGAATGGGGATTTCGGACGATTTGATACTTGGCAACGGACGCTCACCTGAGACCGGGACGATGACTGGTTGTACGAGATGGGGGGGAGAAGAATGCGACGATGAGAGTGTGTGACGATGCTGGACAAGTCATGCACTGCATGATGCTGTATTTGCTTTCAATGAGTAATGAAGAGAAGATTGCGTCTTATGAGGTGCAGGTTGCGTGGATGCTTCTCATTCGGCAGATGACACGGCGGAGAAGCTAGTCATTGTTGGAAAAGGAAAGAAAGGAGGGGAGGGGGGATCTGCTGGGTAGAGGAAGGAGGAGGAGATGGGAATTCATGGACTTTGATTAATATAAATGCTGTGAGAGGAACATTATGCGGGAATACGGAAATGTGTGTGTGTGTGTGTGTGTGTGTGTGTGTGTGTGTGTGTGTGTGTGTGGATTTGTTGATGCAGGTACGGACATGGAAATGGGGGGGACGACAGTATGGGAAAAAGGGCTATTCTTGTCGTTTTCGCTTATTCTACGAGGAGTCGATTCAGAGAGAAAGCAGCATGGCTGGGGGGGGGGGCAGCCTCTGGTGGGTGGAAATGAACAAGACAGAGGGCAGCTTATGGATGGTGAAGAAGCTGGCAGGGGATCCAGAATAAAAGGAAATGAAGTGCTGGGGATGATGCTGGGGGAGATGCTGGGTTCCAGTTTTGGACGCTGATGATGCATGACACTGTACAGTACCTACATAGTTATGTAGTTACTCGGTTGTTGCTTTGACGGACAGTGAGTGTACTGGGCTGCTTCAACAAGACGGGAGTTGCCCGGTTTTTTTCTTCTTTTTTTCTTCTTCTTCATTTTCTTCATCTTTTTTTTTTCTCGCAACTCTTTTCAAGTAGAAAAGCTTAAAAGTGTCTTGTTTGTTAGAAAAGGGGAAAAAAAGAAGGCAGTGTGCAGTATGCACGGGCGGGCTGGTTCTAGCGGCCGGGTCTAGAACATGCAGCGGCCTTGATGCGACGGTAATCAGCTGAAGAAGGGAGGAAGAAATAAACAAGTTGCTAGTGGGGGGTCCTATGTATTATTAACTACCATGTTTGCAGAATGCATGTACGCGGAGACAAGCAAGTAGAGCAGCCACGATAAGAGACTGAGATGGACGCGAAGGCGAGAACCATTCTCATCGTAGTTCTGGCCCTTTCTACTCTACTACTCTGCTCTGCTCTCTCTGCTCTACTCTACTACTCTACTACTATACTTTTCTACTACTCTCCTACTCTACCTAGTTACTCTACTCCTCTCCTCTACTCGACTCTCCTCCCCCCCCTGCTTCTCGCCCACGCTGTCTCCTTTGAACAAGGATTCTGGCATATTATCCAGGAACCCCCCGATCAGAAATATTGGGCGGCCGATGGCGACCAGCCAGCCGAGGGACCGCTGTTAATATGCATTGTTTTTTTTTTTCAGCTTGCGCCACCGCAGCCAGGGAGATGCGTCTGTCTCTGTACAGATTACATCCGTGTCCTGCCCGCATTTGTCTGTCTGCTGTGGTGATGCAGTCCAACGTTTATTCATTAGTACCTAGTTATTAGTGAGTTGTTGGTGGATCGGCACCGTCCGTCCGTAGCCAGCAAGTCTTTTTTCTTATTTTTTCTTCCTCTCGCTTGCACTGTTCTCTCCGACGGCTGAACCGCCTGTCTCGCTCTCTCACCGAGGCCACAGCTCCGGTTTATTTTTAAACAGGTCAGGCAACGGTGTACTAAGATGGAGGAAGGCTGACAGTTACCTGGTAGTTCCTACTTCCAGGTACTAGTCAACCTAGCACCTACGGTAGGGGCGCCGAGGCTATCGACAACCCACAGGTACTAAACAAGATCCTTGATGCCAGAGCCTCGTGTGCCATGCATGCTGCCTGTGACCAATGAGAGTATATATTATCGCGAACCAGGCCGTCCGTCGGGGATCCCCCCTGTTGATGGACGAAAATGCAAAAACCAAAAAGCTCACTTGAAACGACTGGTGCAAAGGTAAAGGTAAAGGTAAACGCCAAAGGTAAACTGTATTGGTCGTCAGCAGTGGTCGTCAGCAGTGGTCGGTCAGCGGTCGGTCAGTGGTAGGCTGGTAGGCTTAGTTAGTAGTCCCTGGGCTAGCGGTAGGGTCAGTGATGAACTGTATTCCTCGAACCAGTCTGGAAAGAGAAGGGCATCCCCATCTAAAAAGCGACGCTAACTTCGAAGATGCTGACCTGGTCAAATGCAAAACCACTGGCCTCTCTCCCTGTCCCCAGCTGCAGCTCGCATCATTTATTTATCAACGGATACTACCTAGGTAGTTATCAACCATCTGCTTGCCGCTGCACTTTTCTTGCTCGACATCCCGTCCATCTATCCTCACCACCACGCTCGTTTATACCCCAGCTCGCTTCTATCCAACTGCCGCCATTCTTTCCTTCACCAATCATCAATCATCATCATCATCATCATCATCAAATTGCTACCAAAATACACGATACTCGCCATCTCCTTTTTCTCGCCTTTTCTCCTTCTCTCCTTCTCTCCTTCTCTCGCCCTGCTTCGTTCGCAGATTCTTTTTTTAGACTCGTGTCTTAATAACCGCACCAACCCAAACACCCGCCCTGCAGCTAACGCACTCGAAATACCGCCAGCGTTTGAACCAACCTGGTCGCCATTCTTCATCTCTCTCCCCCACCAGCACGCGCCGCCCATTGATCTAGTCGACAAGGAAGGCAAGCAAGTGCAAGGAATTTCCAAGCGAATCTGCTCTCCTCTCTTTTCGACAAGCTACCCTGACCTCGATCCTCCTTCAACCAACTCCCGGCCAGGAGCCTCGCTAAGACCAACGCACGCCCGAGCTTTACTGTCCCCTGCATTGGGACCCAACACTCAACAGACTGCAGACGAACAAGACCGACAACTACACAGCACACAGCTCGGCGAGGGCACGTCGACTTCTCGTCGACATGGCGAGTCGGGTCTCACACATCTTTGCAACTACTAGTAGCTGCCACTGTTCGGCCACGACCGCGACCACGACAGCGACCACGACGACAACAACAACAAGCACGCACGCAGCCCAGTGCTGCTGTTGTCGCCGTCCTCCCCTGCGCCGCCGCCGCCGCCGCCGCCCATCCGGGCGTAGTACATCGTCACCGTCCTCCTCTATATGCTCATTTGCGTCGCACAGCCGACCCTCCGCCTCCGCCTCCGCCTCCATGTCACTCCGAGCCGGGCTTTTGGCCGTCCTCGTCGCCGGCACCGTCGCCAACCAGCCACTATCCGCCGTCCTCACTCCTGCGCCAGCCTCCGCGCCCACAATACCCTCGTGGACGGCCGACTCTGAACGAGATTTGCAACACGTCCCTGATGATTTACACTTCGCCGATGCGCCGCCTATGACCCTTACGCACTTTACCAGGCAGCTGGACCTCGTCAGGCGGGATCCTAATGCTCTTGTCGAGGTCCGAGGCACTTCCGTGCAGGCTCGTGCCGATGCTGTCCCTGCCGAGCCCGCCGGAGGCTCAAGCGATTCCTCGGCATCACCGTCTTCTACTTCTTCTGCGTCTTCCCCAGACGCCACCCAATCGCCGCTACCGTTGCCCTTCGACAACGCCTCATCCGCCATCTTCAAGAGCGCCGGCAGTACAAGTGACGCGTGCCCAAACTTCATGCAAAAGCTCCTCGACGACCCAACCTTTAAACAGTGCTATCCCCTCTCCATGATGATCCGAGTATGTCCTCTCCTTCAACCTGCCATCCCTCGCCTTAGCCAACCTTGAATTCAAGCTCACTCGCCTCCTGCAGACATCCAACTCCTTCTTCCAGGCCTCCAAGCAGCTCGTCAGCATCGTACGCGTTCTTGATGCCACCTGTGTGCCCGACGTCACCCAGTGCGACACCTTCCTCACGCAAGCAGCCAAGAACCTGCTCGACTCGGCCAACTGCAAGAAGGAGTACGACGCAAACCAGCCCGAAGTCACCGAGGCTTTCCGCGGCCTGCGCGCCTACCGCGTGCTACGCGCCGCTGGCTGCCTGCACGACCCAGCTACCGATGCATACTGCTTCGCCGCCGCTGTCACCAACATCACCAACCCGAGCAACGTATTTTTCTACTCGATGCCGTTTGGCCTGCCACTTCCTGGCGGCGCAACGCCATCCTGCGGCGGATGCACGACCCGTATCATGGCAGTGTTCCACGCCGCCACGGCGGACCGCAAGCAACTTATTTCGGGAACCTACACCGCCGCCGCGCAGCAGGTCAATACCCTCTGCGGGCCCGGTTTCGTCAACGGCACGGCCATGTCTGGAGCAGGGCGCAATGTTGGCGCGCCAGGTTTGGCCACCAAGGTCGCGACCGTCGTCTTGGCGACAGTCTTGACCTTGACCACCATGACCTGACGGAAGCAGGACAACAAGACATGTTCTCGCCGGTTGGCGGCGCATATTCCTTCCACTGCTGGCTGCTGCCCTCTAGTCTTGCGACCAGTTCTTATGAGGAGCTGTTTGTCAGCTTCACTACTTACCCCGACGACATATACCCTCCCTACTTTTGACATCTACGCAATGCACACGTGCATGTCTTTTTTTTTTCATCCAGGTGGCCGGTTTTTGCCACCTCATCTCGTACGCAATCTACAAACTACCTGCCGCTTTTTGCATAGATTTTCCATGTTGCGACGCGCACCTCGGCTTCAGGGACTTTTTCTGCCCCATCTGGTTTTCTTCCCCTCATCATCACCCACGCATGGCGAATATGACGACATAATTTTATTGTTGAAGGCTTTGTGTGTGTGTGTTTTTTTCTTTTCTATCTTTGCTGTACTTTATGCACAGGGAGTTGAGAACCCCCATTTTCTATTCTTCGTTGTCGAATGTGGCCTTCTTTTCGCATTGCATTGGCTGCGTTCCTTTAATCAGGCAAGTAGGGCAAACCCAGTCCCTCACAACCCGTTTCGCATTTTGGATATATACCTTTTTTATTTTATTTTTATTACTAATAGTAGAGCAATGACAACATGACTTTCATTTTTCCACTTGGCTGACTTTTCTTGCTTTTTTTCTTTCTATTTTCTGTATTGGAATTGTAGCTTGATTTTGGCTTTTGTTGCGCCAGGTGACCAACTTTGAATGGAATCATCATACCACCACAAATACGTATCCGGAGAAAAGCGTCTGAGACATGCTAAATCCCACCTACACGAAGGATTACATTACATGCAACCACACAAAAAGGTGTAGCACCGAACGTTTGTGTGATATCACCATGTCCACCATGCCAACCTCCCCCATGTCCCGTCACATACACATGACACTTGTGACCGATCCCGCCCCTACTGGTTTTCACCTTTGCATCGGTCGTTTTTTTTTTTTACTTTGCTCTGTTTGGAACTTGTGCACCTTGCTGGATAGAGACAGTGGCAGGCATCAGCCCGCCCACTAATGTCTCCCAACGTTGTCTTGTCGACACTCTTGGTTTACCGAGCTTCAGGCGTTTTACGATGTGTGTCTTGGGTCGGCCGTGGCTGGCGTTGCTGCTTTCTGAAAGCATGGTTCTCAACTCTGGCTGCTATAGATCTCGCGAGCTGTCAAGAAGGGCGCCAACTGCAGATGGGCAAGCCACGAGCTTTGGCCAGTGACATGTAATCCCGGGTTTTCGGGAACTAGAGGTGACAACGTCAAGCCATCTGTTTCTCAGATATGATTCCCCGTTGCGGTGATGTAGATTGTGATGAAGTACTCGTGATACCAGAGGTACAAAGTGGGCGCGCCGAGCTAGTCTTTCGGAATGCTGAACCGACAATTTAAATATTCTCTTTCCGATTTGCGCCAAAAACGCCGCTAATAAGCGACACAACTGCAACGGTAACACAGTATCAGTATGTGTAGGCAGTCCGCAACTTATCTCGGGCATAAGTTAATGTACATACTGCGCAGTGCGCATTGATGGATGTATAGGGGTGGGGGATGCGAGGCCAACGAAGCCATGTCTGACCTCCACGACCTGGCGGTTAACAAAAGCAAGCCCATGAGCTGTACGGAAGTCTGGCGATGTGCGATGCAATGTACATCAAAGTGCTGTATTAGTATTGAATTTTATAGCATCAGCAGTGCGCCGACGGTTAAGTGAAGGGCACAGTTTGGTCACGAGGAAACCGAGGAGAAGCTGACCTGAAATCCTGGAGGAAGACAAGTTTAGGAGTTTGCCGGAGTAGGAATTAGGGTGACGGCTGTCGAGGCTGTTTGTCCGCCGTTGGGCTGCAAGACATGGCATGTACGCCCACGACTAGAAGCGGTGCGTGGCTTGCCGATCACGCTGGTGAAGTTGTGACAGTTGACGCAGCAGCACTTGGCAGGGCGAGGTCAGAGAGGAAGACAGAAGGGCCAGGGTTCGACCGCTTTCCCGGGACATCTAGCTGGGTGTGTTGCGGAGGTCAAGAGTCCGTGGAGAGACGTTGCAACAAATGACGTGCGGCCTTGCCTCAAGATGCGGATGTCCCGTGCCGTGCCGTGCCGTGTGTGTTGATGGTCATTCTCATTTGGGGATCGCTGCCGAGTTGAGCGGTTTTCAGTCTGAAAGTAGGACGTGGGCGTATGTGCATGGTCCCTCCTGCACAGTACAGTGGGCTTGGCTTGTGTTGGTAGTCGAACGAACCCACCATCTAGGATGAGGAGGACTGACTGGGGCTCTGCGTAGATACGTTCAAAGAGTTCGGTGTGCGGGCCAGTGACCAGATCGTACGCGAATTGAGCAAGGCAGGCTGGACCGACAGGCTGGACAGTGTCTGGGGTTGGGTTTCCGCAAAGGAGGGTCAGTCGTTGAGGGAGGGGTCAGAGGCAGAGCGGACAGCGGACAGCGGGCAACAGCGGACAGTAGGTACCGGATGAGTTAAACGATGGATGATGTGACGACTTGGCATGCATATTGGCGAATTGGTGAATTGGCGAATTGACTTTTGGCTTGCAGGGTTGTCAAGGGCGGAGGCGTTGAACGTTGAGGCCAACGGGACCCGTTGAGCTGGGAATTTCATCAGCTGATCAGCCAGCCCAGTCCCGCCTACCTGGGGGGGGGGCGGCGAGCGCCGCTTCCTTGTCAGTAGGTACCTAACTTTAGAAGTGTCTCCCTAGTAGTAGGTAGGTACATAAGTCAAGTGGTGGACCGGGTACCTACTAGGTCAGTATCTTAGTGCCTCAGTACTGTACTCAGGTACCTACTGGGTACTAACCAGCCTTGGCTTCTGGTATCACCCATTACTGAAATATTTACCCACTGAATTACACGAAGTGCCGCGGAACCGTTGAACCACCCCTCACGACCTGAGTCAATCTTCACCGGACAAATATCAAGCTTGCCAGAACCTTGTCATATGCCTGTATCATCACCTTGGTCGCAGCGAGGCAGACTTCCTCCTTCGGCTGGTAGACTGGATGGTTGGTTCGTTTGCAGACCGGGCTTATGCCTGATGCCTCCAATTCATTCGCCATACTGGTCCGGATAGTTGCCAACTACATCCTGGTCAACATTGTGATTATCAAGTTGAGCAACAGCCTCGCGCACTGCACCTCAAGACCTAGCCCCAGCCAGGTTCCCTACACTTCCAACCCCCCAGCTGCGTCGCCGCCCAAGACATGCCCCAGTTTGCGAGACCTCATCCTTCACCTCCTCAAGGATCTCGACTCCAACATCCAGTCTTCAGTCACCAATAAATGCTTCCTCGTGTCTCGGTAACGGAGCCGCTAGATGCCTCTGCAAAAGGAGTCAACTGCACGATGCCGGTGGCCCATAAACAACTCGCAGATCGGACGTTCTCGGTACGACAAGTTTGAAGTAGTTGAGTGATCAAGACTGTTCCAACCGAAAGCGCGCACAAAACAAAGCAACATACCTGCAACATTCGGTTCTGGTCCGAATAATGAATACATACCAAGTTGCTTACCACCATCTTGCTGGGGTCTTTCGGCTTGGCGTGGGACAGCCGGAGATGGCGTACCAGTGCCACATTTGCTCTCCAGACTAATAATATCCAGGTTACTCTGCACCTTTTGCACAGTACCTTTTCGGTGGACGAGCTACAGGCCGCACATTGCAAGTATTATCGGTACTGCTGGGCTGGGCCGCTGACCGAGTTGAGCCTCCATCTAGCATTCGGTGTCGTCCCCTGCCTCCGCTTTGTATCCCACACTCTGGCCACCATCCCAAGATGCAATGCCAGCATGCTCCTGGGCACTAACTAGTCGATAGAGTACCAAAGCCTCAGGACGGGCCAGATGCCTATTATCGTCGCCCGTCCTTGACGGCATTTCAGCATCTGTTTCATAGCCACGAGCAGCGTTGCCAGCTTCCTTTCGCGCTGCCTCCCAATCCGGACCATGCTACACACTTGCTTCCAGACGTGGAAACCCCCGTGGCCTCCTGTCTAGAACCGGTCATAGGCAATCTGAGTCGCCTGCGGGCCTGACAGATCCCACGCTGTGCAGCACCAGGTGCGTTGACGTCACCGCTCAAGGCAACTTAACTTGTAGCTCGCACACTCACACTCACAGCCAGCGATACCCTCCAGTATTTTGTTGGAATGGGGGCGCTGGGGCGGCGGATTCCCTCAGCCCGCCAGGAGGATCCATGAATCGCCCGCCGTTGCCTCAAGATCAACGGATGTAGTACCCGTCTAAATTCCCCGCTGAGGATGACAAGAACAAGAAGCAACAAGGCTACCAAACAAGAGGCCATAGCTACAGGCCTGGTACCCCCACGCCATAATTAGCCCACCAGAGGCTAATGAAGGACAGTCTGCTGTGTGTGCGATGTTATAGCACGCAAGCCTCTTACAAGCACATGGGACGTACCACACGTACAGCCATGGTGTGTCCTTACCACCCGGTTCAAGGACTCTGCACAGGTTACCATCGTTTTCCGGATAGCGACCCTTCTCCAGGCCAGGCGAGTCTGGTATCCCATCCCGGACCAGGCCGGACACCAAGTTGGCTGGCGACTTCCTGACAAGGATGCTATTATTAATGGGTAAATGGGATCTGTCACTTCTGTCTGAGCGACGGATATCTCAAGGCACAAGCCATTCCCGGCTTCTGTACAGATCAATTACAACGGCTCATCCGCAATAGCTCTCCATTCCCAACGGCGTTCTTTCAGCATTGCTATGCGACTGACTACGGAGCACGACCTCCCGTCGCCTGACATCGGCCATCGCCTGCGTCGCCTCCCGTCGCCTCCCAATCCGCACCCTGCACTCGGACAACTTATCTTGTGCATCCGAGCGAGCCCTGATCGTCGTCAGACTTTGTCGTCACTCTGCGGCCTCCTGCTGGCGGCCTCCTGCCTCCTGCCTCCTGCCTCCTGCTCTGGCCACTCACTCACCGGCTGCTTGGGCAGCAGCTTTCTTGGAGACACGGTCCAACATTACTACAGCTGCTACGGAGTACTTGGTGCAGGCAGCCTCATTGGATTCAATAATCTAGCTGCCTGCCTTTTTTCTTTGCCTTTCAAGTTCATGACCGTACACTTCCTTGGGCCAACCCCGGCGCCTTGCCCGTCCTCCCGCCACTACGCTCGCTGGCTTTCCGCTTGTCTCACAAACTATTACGCCTCCAACGACGTCTTGTTCCCCGACCAGCACACCGACGACGATTTGGTGGACCGGTGGCCGACGCTTTTACGCACTCCCTTGGCTGCTCAAGTGCCTTGACGACCTGCCAGAGACATTTATTTCCCCGAGAATCCGTGAGACGCACGCTAGACGGCAGCCTCCAAGACCCTGCCTCTCTTGTGGCTCGTCACTGGTCTCAGCCGTTGGCACACTTGGTGACGCCTCACTTGCCTCACTCTGGGAATGAGTGGCCCGCTCCCTCCTGTCTACCGTTCATTCCCTTTATGTATGTCTTGTTGTGCGCACTAGGAGTCCACCTCTAGCTACACACTCGCACATTCAGGTTTTTTCCGCACTGGTCCACTGGGCTCTGCTCGTTGTTGCAGCCTTGAATTTGCTTTTGCTGGTGACTGGGGCATACCTCAACGCCCGTTGCTTGCTGAGAACCCAAGACCAACTCCCCGCACTGCCCTGTCCTGCTCAAGACGACCACGGCACTATCCCTCGACGTCTATTGATTCCCGCAGCACGTTTTTGCATATAACTACGACAAAACCCTCGTCGCTTCTGCTCCATCATATGCTGTGTCTGCCTGCAAGATTCCGCATGTCTGCGTCCGCAGTGACGGAGACATTCATCTGTTCCTCTTGAATATCCCAAGCAAAGCCGACACATATCACAGCTCGCCTCCAGGCGTCCAACGATCCTGTACATGTCCCTTTAACCCCTGCCAATATCCCGCATCGACATCGACTCGACAGAAGCAGATTATCGTGTGCTGCAGGTCGTCGCACTTGAGCAGGCGCCTGACTATGCGTGCATGAAGAAGCTATGCAGCCTCATCCGCACAATGACCGGCCATACGACCGACGGCAGCCTCCCCATTTCCAATCATCAGCATCATCCAACCAGCATCTACCACTTCTTCCGCCACCGGATAGCCTCTTGGCAGGCGCGCCGAGTTACGCTCATAGCCCACCCCAAGATCCGCGATATCATGGTGCTCGGATTGTGACGCATCCCATGGCCCCGCCACCTGGATCAGGATATCGCCCCCAACAGCCTAATCATAACCAAGATCAGTTTCACCAGCAATATCCACAGCCAACTCATTCTCACCACCAAAGAGCATTTGCAGCCCAAGAATCGCAGGCCCCTCAGCAATACTCCAGAGCACCAGAAACTCAAGCCCGTGTGCCATCCCAGACGAGTCACAAAACAACAACGTCGTCGTGGGTAGCAAATATCCTCGGACAAGCCGGCGAACCGAGTCTAGAAAACATTGTGTTTGGCCTCGACGTACGCCAACAGCCACGAGCAGCTCGAGCTTGTGGCTTTGGAGATCGAGACAGGCGGGTCATTGATCCTCCTCCAATCGTACAGCTCAGAGTCGACAGCCCGAGCATGTCCGAGGAAGAAAAGCGGACATATCTAAGGTTTCCCAGCTATGTGATGAGCTGCTCTATCTGGGATGAATCAGGAACTCGAGATGCGTCATACATGCCCGACGAGTATAACCATCAACGTCGACTTATGGGCTCGTTGGTGGGGACGCCTTTTGTTGGTGATGATGACCGGGGTGAAGAAGGCTGTTTCTTCTGCTTTTCTGATCTCTCTTGTCGAACCCCCGGAGCATTCCGGCTCAAGTTTACGCTCATCATGATTGATCCCTGCCGTGCCTCATCTCTTCGGCACTTCCCCATGCTCGCGGAGGCTACGACGGACATATTCCAAGTCTTTAGCGCCAAAGAATTCCCGGGAATGGTGGCAAGCAGTGCCCTGGCGAAGAAGCTCAAGGAGCAAGGATGCATCATATCAATTAAAAAAGGAAACGAGAGAGTGCGACCACGAGGGGGTGATGGCCGATCCGACGACGAAGACGATTGAATCAAGACGGGAAGCTGATGTTGCGTCAACGAGGAAATGGAGTTTGGAGTTGAGTCCAAATGGTACATGGCTTACGGGGTCAAAATGACTGGGGTGGATGGAGACAAAGAGTCAAGCGCGGTGTTGGCCTTGCTGTGGCTGACTGGTCGTGTGTGATGTTGTGGACTGGCGAGCTTGTTGGATTTATTTTCTTCTCCTTTATCCATATACCCCATTCAAGTGCTGCTTATTGAGAGATGTAGAAGCATCGTTGCCCAGCATATTTAGCTTGGAGATTTTTGGAGTTGTAATCCAAACACAGTCTATATTGTTATAATGAGAGTGCAACTCGGGTAAGAAGAGCAAAGATGTTGATAGGAGGGGCATAAGTCGTATGTTGTTAGGTCTACAGCTTCCATTATTTCGCTTCACTTGATCAAGTAGCTCCATGCGTCTTCTCCTTGAGGGATCCTCTGCTTGTTCTCCAGGCGTAGTCGGATCGAAGGGATTCGGTGCAGGAAGGAAGGAGGAAGGGAGGCTGGCTGACTAACGGTGTCATGTGCGTTAGCCTAAGGCATCCACAACTATAGTTATTTATTAAGCCGGCCTCTCAAGACATAGAATAAGCTGCTGAGTTCCCCAAATCATAGCCGCACCACAAACGGCCACCTCCCTCCCCTCCCCTATAATTCTGACACGCGACGTCTCGATTCTCTTGCGTCTGGCAAACCCTGGGCATGGATCTCATCATTCGTGCAGTACTGTCCGTATGGACTTGTGCGAGATCATTTCTGCTCAGGGTTTGGCCAAGACTGTTTTATGGAACGAATATCATTGGCGTCGAACGTGGCACCGACCAATTTCCACCAGCTTCAGCGAACACTTTCATTCAATCGCTGCGGACGGGTGCTATCGAGGCCCTCGCGTCACGATATAATGACGGGAAACCTTGCAAGGTGTTCTGTCGCTTGCATGGCAGCTTCAATGTCTGCTATTTTGTGGAATTTGAAGATGGGCTCTCGTGGACTGTTCGTATTCCTATTACCCCGCGATTGTACAAGCCTTGGGATAAACTACAGAGTACCTTGAGGTATGTATGTAGGTACTTTAGTATGTACCGCGACTGACGCCACCGTCGACGCCAGACAGCGTGCTAACAGATAGACCAAGCTACCTTCGCTCGCGCACATCCATCCCAGCCTCGGAGATTCAGGCATGTACGAATCTGACGAGGAGAGGGGTCCCCTTTATGCGTAGAGGCCGAGGAGCTCAGAGGGCATGGCGGGGATGGGCTGCAATTCCTTCCAAGTTGCCTCCCATTTGCTTGTCCGGTTGACGAATTGCGACCACCTGCAACCTGCTGCGACCTGCTGCGACCTGCTGCGACCTGCTGCGACCTGCTGTGACCCGCAGGGTCGTGACAATACACGTCTTGGTAGTCTCGGCCCTCCGCCGTACTAAACACTTTCAAGGTGCGTGAAAAGCCAAGGGCTAACATGAGCATCTGAGAGGTTAGTTCGTGCTGGTTAGTAAACTTGGTATCGACATAAGGTAAATAGTCCTGGCGAACTCTTGAAAAGAACGGCAGTCCCCCTCCCCACAAAACGTCCTCGGGAGGATCGATACGGGTAATAGATCAGGAAAGGCCTCCCGCCAGCCACCATGTCAGATGTAAACGGCTGGAACTAAGTCAACTAATTATTAACAGCGCATTCCTGGGGCCGCATACTAGTACTGACCAAAGATGAAATCGAAATCTGCAGTCGCTACTCCGCATATCCTGCAGCCAGTATTGCATTGACACTCGATGTAAGTGGTCACTTGCTAGGCGCCCGCATTTGACACAGCCAGCAGGCAGCTGGGAAACGGCTGTCCTGCTAGTTACCCTGTGGCTGTTCCTAGGTTGCTGCCTTCCAGGGCAAGCAGCCTACTTTACTAGACAGCTACCGAAATCCCGCTGAGGAGGACTGATTAGTGTAAAAGCAGTATTGCATCTCTTCCATTCCATTAGGAAAGTTGTAGATGGCCATTTAGAGCTTGTAAAGTGCTGTACATCTATTATTGTAAGCTTAGAGATCCACTGTTGCTGATAGAAAACTTGGGCTGAGCAACTCTGCAGGCATGTGGAATGAAGCTTGACTGGACGTATATGCTCGATCGACGCGGCCGCGACAGGCGAATTTGGAAGAGAAAGACACGAGGTTGATGTGCGATTTGGGCACATCCAGCGGCTGCGTTCTTCCAGCAATAAGGGTATTGCCAGACCAAGAAATTGCACAGCGTTGTGAGCAAGACAGGCATAGCTGGCTATCATGTGAATAAGTGGCAGAGAAACAAGGCGGCGGGCAAGGAGATGACCGAAGAGGATTATAGGTTGGGACCTTTCCGAGACATGTCGGGGAACAGATGCATTCCGACCCCGAATTGCCTCTTGAGGGCACCATCAAGAATCTGAATCTGGTTGCGCAGGGCAAAGCAGGCCGGTCCCAGGCGCGCTTGGGCGGTTGCTTTGTTTGGAGGGCAAATGAGGGGTAAATATCTATGCTGTGTCACCTGTGCGGCGTATCAGCTTGGCATTCGCCAATGCACGGTGTCTTGCAGCATGGGAGGGTTGTGAGTGACGGGATGTTGGGTATTAGTCTAGGGCAGCAGCAAGATGGTGACTTTGTCCATGTACAGGGGCTCGTGGTTGGATGAGTCGGCGAGTAGAATGGATGGTTCCTGTTTCAAAGGAAAAAACCGGCGGCTTCCGTGCGGACTTTGATTTTCCGATGTTGTGCTGGGAGGGGGAGGGGCGGCAGGGACGAGAGCAGGGTACCAGAGGGATACCGACTACGATTCGTACTGATACTATCGGCACAATAATGCCGCATAACACGGATACTTCCTTTTTTTGCTCTCGATTTCATCTCGGGGTTCATTTCCACATGTACGCGTGGTTGGAGGCTGGACCAGGGGAAGCCCTTGGGCTGAGCAACTCCGCAGGTGATGATGCTATTTGGGCTGTTGTTTTGGCTACGCCGGCAGGAACAGAAACGGGAAACTTATAAAAGGATGAGGGCGAATTGGGCAGAGGTTTGATAACGAGGCGTTGGAGCGGTTTCATATAGAGCCGACGGGAACAAAGGAGAGCGGGAAGGATGTGGTGATGGTGTGTGGTGGTGGTGATGACAGTGTAGGACAAGGAGAGCTAGGAGCAAGCCATGCTGCGAGATGGGTGGGATAGTTAGGATCTGTCTGTCTGAAATGAGGAGCAAGAGGACGAGGATCCGGGAGGGCTGGGCCGAAATAAAGATGGGTGGTGGTGATGATGGCTTTTTCTCAACATGTCCGTGGGCAAGCAAGGGCCCTTGAGTGGAAGTGGAAGCAAACAAAGGCAAAGGAAACAATGGACAGGGATTGCCTACTAATCTGACGTGTTGAAAAAAATAAATAAGAAAAGGCCGGCTTGTTTTAGCGTGTTTCATACCCAACCAACGGTCTGTCTCGCTGTGCGGCTCAGTCAAGAATACCAGAGGAGAAGAACTTAAAAAAAAAGAGGGAAAAAAAAGAGGGAAAAAAAAGAGGAAGAAAAAAGTAGAGCCCATCGTCGACATGGTGGGTAACAAGTGCACTGATATCCCGATTCGCTGGGTGCCTGTTTCGTACCTTTAATTATTGGTTATGCAGTGAGCGGCCCAAGAAACGCATAATGCATAAAAGGTGGAAAGTTTATGCCGGTCCGGTGGACACCACCTCTACAAGGCACCTAGGCATGGACAAATATTAGTATTACAGTTGTCAGGTAGGCAGGAAACCCGCACATGGCGGCAAGGTATTGATGGATGATTTTTTCAGCCCAATCAATCAATATGCAAGCCTCTCCCCTTCAGCTCACGTCTGTTCCCGACTGATCAGTTCAGGGAGGGACAAATTCCACCAGCGCAGCCCCTGCAGGAATTTTGGCGTTGGGCCAGATCACTCAGTGGACAAGGGGACCAGCTGGCTTGCTGCGGGCGGCAAACCCTTGTTTCAGATCGGGGCTTTCTTTTGTGCGCGTTGTCTGACAAGTTCAAGATGGATATGGCCTAGACTAGTTCGTTTTAGAGTTCTATCTTTCCTGCTAGGCGGAAATGTCTTGGATTTTCAATAGCTGGGCAACTGCGGCATAATAAACAGGACTCCCGCATCAAGGTTCAAGGAACTACAACCGACTCAAGGAACTACCTACCCGCCCGAGGAACCTGGGGATGGACGTAATGCATGCACATAACTGCGTATCTTATATACCTCTGTACCTAGGCGCGATTCAGCTAAATCCCCAACAACCCTCGCCCTTCCGGTAGGTCAGGGCTCTGCAGGTCAGGGCTGTCGCACCATCGCTGGGCAGCCCCCCTCTTCCTTCAACACTCGGCCGCTTCACGCCGGCCTAGCGTGAAGTTGGTTGACCAATCATGATGCCGACGTACCTGACGATGGCCGATGGAAGCGAGGGGGCTTGAGAATGGACGAAGGAACGAGGGAGGCGACCAGGGGGAAGAGAGAGTTCGGGCCCGTGCTATCTCGTGGTGGGCTACTTGTGTCCAGGCGTATCTGGGAGGTAGGTACTTTGTAGTTAGGTGGTGTCATCGCGTCAAGATTTTTCAGAATAACAATTCATTGACTAAATAGCAGGCGACTAGGCTCGTGTCGAATATATACCCTCTGCGACCGCATATGGTCACGGATTGTCGACGCGGTACTCAACAGGGGGCACTTCCAATATGTCGTCGTATGTAGCGCCCGCCGCCACGGCTGCTTTGCCTCTGCCATATTTTCTTCTTACGGTTCTTGACCCAGTAACTAATACATGGAAACAATATCGACAGCCCGCACCCTTATTAGATGGCTGGTGACGCGGAAAGAAGATACTATCAAAATGAAAGAAGACCCTAGAATATCCAGCCAGTAATCTCACCTGTAGTTGAGCCCCTGCTGCGCGTTCACAGGCCTCTCTCTCCCATCCACACCCACAGCGAGCTTGGCAGCCACAGTGAACAGGTGCTTCCCCCCTTAGTAAACCACTAAACCACACCGCTAATAACAACCACCAACCACAACAGCTACCAGTAAAAGTTACCGCTCCCGTTTCCCTTCATTCTTAATCCCACCCGCTTCCCCTCCTCCCATCCCGGGGCTTCCTCTCTTTTCTATATCTCTTCGCACATTCTTCATTTCTGCTTTCTGTCTTCATCCTTCTTCCCTCTTTTTCATTTCCTACCCACTCTCCTTCTACCACATCCACGTTACTGGACACTTACCCTCCTTCAGACCTCCTCCAAACAGCTACTCAGCCGCTGTTTGTTTCGCTCCTTTCTGCGTCACCCATCGCACGCAAGTCCGTGTGATTGTCCTCGTCCAGCTTCTTTTCCCCATTATCTATACCGTCGCTGTCTGTATCTCCTTCACCGTCTTCTTGCTGGTGCTCTGGTAACACCACGCTTCACCCACTCGAATAACACGCCTATCCAACTCAACTTCTGAACTACCGACAACCTCGCCGGAAATTTGCTTCTTGCTTCAAAAGATAAATCGAAAATCGTAACCATGAAGTTCAGCACTGCTGCCGCCTTGGCATCCCTCCTTGGCGTCGCCGCCGCAGCCAAGGACCAGCGTACCTTTGCCGTCCTGCACTTCACCAACAAGCAACTCACCATCGCTCGCGCCGATCCCATCGTCACCCCTGGCAAGCCCTCGGGTCATGTTCACCATATTCTAGGTGGAAGTGGCTTCAGTCTCTCCTCGACTGGCGCCGATCTTCCCAAGTCCAACTGCAGTACCGCCAAGGTAAAGGGTGACAACTCCAACTACTGGTTCCCCTCGCTCTACTTCAAGGACCCCAAGTCCGGCAACCTCGAGTCCGTCGAGCTCTTCTACGTCAATGTCTACTATTTCTTCGAGCCCACCAACGATGATATCAAGGCCTTCCCCATGGGCCTGCAGATGCTCATCGGTGATCCCAGCCTCCGCACCCCTCCTGCCGCCGGTGCCACCTCCAACCTCGACCCCTCCAACGGTCCCGTCCAGCCCATCAAGTGGACCTGCCCTCGCAAGAACATCGACAATCCTGGCTGGCCGGTCAACTCCAAGGGCCTCACCGCCGGTATGCAGGATCCCCGGAATAAGGGCGAGGGCGTCGGCTTCCCCGACGTCACCTGCGACGGCTTCGCCTCCCCGCTCCGCGCCGACATCCACTTCCCCTCCTGCTACAACCCCCAGGCCGGCCTGACCGACTACAAGAACAACATGGCCTGGCCGCAGAACAACAATGGCAAGGCCGACTGCCCCAAAGGCTGGATCCACGTCCCCCACCTCTTCTACGAGGCCTACTGGAACACCCCCGCCTTCTCCGGCCGCTGGGAGGAGGGCAAGGGCCAGCAGCCCTTCGTCCTCGCCAACGGAGATTCCACCGGCTACAGCCTCCACGCCGACTTCATGTCCGGCTGGGAAGAACCCCTCCTCCAGCACATCATCGACACCTGCGACGCCGGCACTAGGGGCATGGAGAACTGCGGTGGCCTCTTTCATGGTCTGAACGAGGACCAGTGCACCATCCAGTCGCCGGTCGACGAAAAGGTCTCTGGTATCCTCACTGCCCTGCCCGGAAACAACCCCCTCACCGGATGGTCGTATGGCGGCGGTGACAAGTCTCCTCAGCCTAGCCAAAGCCAGTCTTCCAGCGCCTCCCCTGCCCCCAGCAGCAGCGCGCCTCCTCAGTCCTCTGTCTCGGCCCCCGACTCTTCCGTCTCTACCTCTTCTGCTCCCGGGTCTTCTGCTCCGGCTTCCTCTGCCCCGGCTTCCTCCGCTCCCGTTTCTTCTGCTCCCGCTTCTTCTGCTCCCGCTTCTTCTACCCCAGCTTCCTCTAGTGCCCCTGGCTCTTCTGCTTCCGATGTATCCACGGAGCCTGCTCCTTCCCAGTCTGGCTCTCCCATCCAGTCGAGCGCTTCTTCTCAGACACAGACAAGCAATGGTCCTTCGCCAACTCTCCCTACTAGCTCTGACGGATGCAAACCTGGAGCTGTGCACACGGTCTACAAGACGGTCACCGTCACCGCCAACGGCACTGCTACCGCGACGGCCCCTATCAGCACCGGCACCGGTGGTGCTGGCAACGTGGTTGGTGGTTTCAAGTATGCCGGGTGCTTCAAGGATACTGCGAGCCGCGTCCTCAACGGCAAGGTGCGTCCCAACATTGGCCGCATGAGCAACGAGAAGTGCGTCGCGCAGTGCAAAAAGCTCGGTTTCTCCGCCGCCGGCACCGAATACGGCGGCCAGTGCTACTGCGGCAACGAGCTCGTCGGCTCGGAGCGCCTCGACGAGTCCGCCTGTAACGTTGCCTGCGAGGACAATGCCGCATCCCAGTGTGGCGGCAGCTGGGCCCTGTCCGTCTACAGCGAGACCGGCGAAGTCAGCCTGAAGAACGCTCAGCGCCGTCGCCACGCGCATGATCATCTGAAGCGTCACTCCGGCCGCTTCTAAACAGTGCACAGGTTCTTGATACGTAGTGAGCAAGGATTTGGGGTTTGATTGCTATTGTGCATTGTGGCACCTATCCGGTCCTCGTCTTGGATATTGCTTTGTTCTGGATTCAGGTACAAAAGTTGGGTTAGTGATTGCTCACTGAAGCAAGAGACGTGCAATTTGAGAGGTTTAAAATTTCAGACTGAAATTTCTCACATTTTGTACCATGACAGTTATGACTTCTTCCTCTTCTGCGTTTCCTGGGGTTTTTGGCCCTAGCGACGACGAGCTCTCAGCGGGCATTTTGGACACAGATTTTTTTCAGCATGGCATTCACTGTATAGGAGCCATTGGCGGGTTATATAGAAACTTTCGAAATTCAGGATTCTCCCGCACTTTATGGATAGCTCGACTAAAATTATGCACCGTGGTCAAGCGAAGTCGTGACTTTGCACGTCTTTGGTGGTGGGTCAACAACGGCTAATTAATTAATCACATCCGGTGCAAGTTTTCAGCGCCTAATAAGTAACGTGCTGCCAGTGCGACACACAAGCTCACACGTCTCTATCGTTATCGTCTCCCATAATTTTCATTTTTAGTCTCTTTCTCTTTCTGCTCATCTTTCTCTTGCGGGGAACCATCCTGCATCTCCGCCATGTCCCTCTATTACGAGGCCGCAGAGGTGCTGGCGGCCTCGTCCACAGAGGGCGGTAGTCTCAAGGCACGGACTTTCGGCCGCCGAAACATCAAGTCGAAACCCGGCCAGCTCTACGCTCTTGTATTCGAGACGTGCAAATGGAGCATCGTCTTGAAAGAGGTTATTGACTTGTCTGAAATCTTATCAATAGAGAAAAAGGTGCCGAGACACTCTGGAGCAGGCAGCCTGGGCGCCATCTGCTAACTCTTCTCCCAGCTCACACCTGTCCTTGCTCTCTTGCTTGCCCACGACTTGCTATTGGCAAAGGGCGGCGTGGCGCTTCCCAGATCTCATGGACTCAGAATGGCGGTTGAGAGGCACCGGGCCAGATTAATGTCAGAGCTGACTCGCGCGAGGTTGCGGCGCAAAGCACCGACAATGGAGGCTCTGAAAGAGCTGATTGATCGCGCGGCGGCTGGTGAAGAGGCGCACATACCACGCTGGGTTCGTATCAACACCATCAAAACCACGATGGAGGAGCAGCTCAACACGACATTCGAGGGCTATGACCAGGTGACAACGATCTCGGAGGTTCTGGCACCGTCCACGACGCTGATGGGCCAGAAGCAGCACCGGATCCTCATTGACCCTCACATCCCCAACCTCGTCGCCATCACGCATGGCATCGACCTGTCCAAGACGAAGGCTTACGCCGAGGGCCATATCATCTTCCAGGACAAGGCCTCGTGCTTCCCGGCCTACCTACTGGACCCGCATCCCGAGGACGGCGACGTGATCGACGGCTGCGCGGCGCCGGGCAACAAAACGACGCACCTTGCAGCAGTATGCCATACCCGAAGACCCGACTTTGTGACGCCCGGTGGCGCCCAGCGCATCTTTGCATTTGAGAAGGACAAGCGCCGCTCAAAGACGCTGGCCAAGATGGTCAAAGTGGCGGGCGCGCAGGGCTGCACGCAAGTCGGCTTCGGCCAGGACTTTTGCCAGGTCAACCCAGCAGGCGCGCGATATGCCAGGGTGGGCGCGCTGCTGCTGGACCCGAGCTGCTCGGGCAGCGGCATCGTGGGCCGCGACACGATGCCGGAGCTGCATCTTCCAGAGACGGCGGCACCGGGGGCGACGGTGGGCCAAGGAAAGGGGAAGACTCCAAGTCGTAAAGCTCAGGGTGGCAACACGAGAAAGAGGAAATTGGATGAGGTGGAAGCGACACAGAAGAGTGTCGTGATTGATGACGACGGCAACGAGACGGTGGCCAAATCGGAAAAGGATTTCGAGGCGCGGCTGCAGGCTCTGGCCGCGTTCCAGCTCAAGATTCTGCTGCACGCGTTGGAATTTCCAGCGGCAAAGAAGGTGACATACTCGACGTGCTCAATACACTCGCAGGAGAACGAACATGTGGTTATGAAGGCGCTCGGATCCCAAGTTGCGCAACGACGCGGCTGGCGCATCATGAGGCGCGCCGAGCAGGTCCGGGGCATGCGCGACTGGCCGGTGCGCGGGCTCAGCGAAAGTTGCGACGGGAATGCCGAGGTAGCGGATGCCTGCATCCGCTCCTACAAGGGCGACGGGCGCGGCGTCATGGGCTTCTTCGTGGCCGGGTTCGTGCGGGACGAGCAGGCCGGGGCGGACCCGGATGGACCGTACATTAGGGACGCGGGTGGGATGATTTTACGTGATGCGACGGGAATGCCGTACCTGAAGACGACGGGAAGACCGGTGGAGCTACTGCCTCGAGAGGAGAGCGAAGATGAGGGTGTGGACATGGATATGGATGGGGACGAGCCATATGTGAGGGATATGGCGAGTCTGGTTGTGCGGGATGAGGACGGGATGCCGATCTTAAAGAGAAAGAGCCAGGCGGGAGATTTGGCTGCGGTGGAGGAGAGCGAGGAAGATGATGATGGTGATGAACAAGGTGCGAGTGATGACGACGACACGGATTGCGATCATGATGGGGAAGGTGAGAGTGATGACGACGACCGGGAGTTGGAATACTTCTATTATAAGAGTAGACTCAATGATGGTCAAGTGATGGGTGGTGACACAGACGAGAGCGACTGGGAGGGGTTTGACGATTGATTGATGATGTCGATTTTGAGATGATCATTATCGACGGCCTTGCATCGACTTGTTGGTTTAGGGATTCCACAACAACAACACTAACTGTTCTAAGGCGCCAGGGGTTCGATTTACACCAGGTGGCTTCTACTTTATATAGCCTCGAAACTTACAGCAAAAAAATCATTCCCCAGGAACTTGATTCATTCGCAGGCGCCACTGTGTTGGTGCACTGTGTTGGTCCGGCAAAACATCGGGCCCCGTGGTGACAGCCGAATGGCCGCTGAAGCTGGCGTCTCGTAGTGGCCACTTTAATATGGCACATGTGTCCTGGCCTCGCCCCGACACATCCACACACAACATTACAACATCCCTCACATCTGCCCGTCGCGGCTCTATGTGACGCAAGACCAGGACATTGCGGCATGATGCGCCGAGCGACTTTATTATTCCTGGCGGCATCCCGTCTCTGCGCGGCCAAGCCGCACAGCTTCAGCATCCACGAGGACGTTCTGGCACACCCCGAGGTACGCATACAGGCAACAGCCACCAAACGCAATCATTGGGTCTTGTGCTAACGAGGACTGCTCTGGTATAGTTTGAGGTCGTTTTTGGGAGTCTTACCATTTCAGAAAAAGATGCCAAATTACTCATCCAACACCAAGCTCAATCGGCAACCAAGGCACCGCAACCGACCGCTCCCGTTGACAGGCGCGCCCGAGGCGATGACGAAACGCCGCTCTACACATACGAAATGGTCAACATGGGTGACCACAGGGCCATTTGCTCCATACCAGTGATCGAGGCCCCGCCCATGGAGAACAAGACGGCCACGGAGCTGGCCAAGGCCGCCGAGGCTCGCGAGGAGAGCCGCGCCGTAGCGAGTGGATGGGAGCTCATTGCCGCTCTGGAAAATACATGCCTATACTACGTTTCGGGGTGGTGGAGCTACTCATTTTGCGGAAATACGGAGATTGTCCAGTACCACGCCCTGGCGAGCAGTCCCAAGGGCCAGCCACCGAGGCGCGACATGCACTCGCCAGAGTACGTGCTGGGGAGGATGCCCACGATCCCCCCGCACGCGTCTACCACAACAAACCCTACCGAATACGAGCTAGACCCGATCCCGGCCGAGATTCAAGAAAAGGGCAAACAGAGGTACTTGGTCCAGAAACTGGCAGGCGGCACGATATGCGACCTGACGGAGCGCGAGCGCACGATCGAGGTTCAGTACCATTGCGTGCCGGGACTGCAGGCAGACAAGATCAGTTGGATCAAGGAGGTGACGATTTGCGCCTACGTCATGGTGATTGACACCCCGCGGTTGTGCAGCGACGCTGCGTTTCTGCCCCCGGAGCCTACACGAGCAAATGCCATCACTTGCAACCTGGTGTCTGATGAGCCGTCACTTCTCTTGGACGCGAAAAAGCAGAACTATGATACGAAGAAGGAGAGGAATACGGAGGAGCAGACTGACAAGGGTGCGGAAGACGAAGAGGTGGTCGACGGCGCCGTAGCGGCGACCTCGGCACTTAAAGAGCTGCTCCGTAGCATGGGGCAAGGGCCCAAAGGCAAGTCGGCCGTGGTGGGTGACATCAACATTGGGTCGCGGAGTATCCTGTCCCTAGGTGACGAGGCAGGCCGGGCGCCATTCAAGCTAATGCCGCCACGGAGCTTCCTGTCAACCGGCCTAGCGCAGGAACCAGCCAAGCTGCCGGCAGTGGTGGTGGTGAAGGGCGCGAGTGCAGAGGAAGGCGGCGAGGTGGAGTCGTTATCGCGGGAGGAGCTCAAAAAGCTGGACATTGATCCGGATACCGTCAAGGAGATGGCAGCGCAGGTTCAGAAGCTGGCAGGTGGTAGCGGCTGGCGCCTGGAGGTGTCGGACTCTGGGCTGGCGGGCTTACGGGAGCTCAAGGGCTACATTGAGGAGGACGAGGACGATGATGACAATGACGCGGCGGCGGCGGCGGAAGACAGGCCCCAGACTAGGACGAAAGCCAAGCCGAAGACGAAGGGAGGGAACAAGGAAAAATCGGCCAAGAAGCCGGGGAAAGCGACTGACAGGACGGTGAAGGCGGTCCAAGCCCAGGGCGGTGAGGGGGCGGAGGACGGTCCGGCACGAGGAAGAGGTGGTGCCGAGGAGGCGGTGTTAGATGCGGGGCGGGACGAGGCGGACGATGAGCAAGGCAGCCAAGAGGAATTCTATAGAGATGAGCTATAGAATAGGCGGAGGTGGTCGATTTCGCCTCGGGCTTTTCTGTGGGCGTGGACATGGGACTGCTTATCTTCGAAGGCACGTCATGATGAAGAATGAGGGTGTTGCTTTTCTAGACTGTACTGATAGCGAGATATACAGATGGATTACTAGCGGTAAACCCCATGAATCATGGGGATTAAACAGAAGCTAACAAAGTAAAGTAAAGTTGATGGGGTATGAAGAAGTTTGCTTTGTGATAAAGTGGTGGTGAGAACTTTGAAGAAGTGCGAGGTAAAGTGCTGGGGCGTCCGGCGGGGCGGCTTCTTTTCCCCGGAAAGATGAAACGGGGGTCATTATTGGGTCCCGGGTTGGGCGGCGCCGCGAGTGGAGCGACGAAAAAAAAAAGGGGGGGGGGGGGGGGGGCCCCAAATTGTGGTGGGGGGGGGGGTGGTTTGGTTTTTTTTTGAATTGTTGGGGTAAAA
>JANZYN010000079.1:0-18233 GCA_025583755.1 Cordyceps tenuipes | reverse complement strand
CCCCCCCCCCCCCCGCCCCCCCCCCCCCCCCCCCCCCCCCCCCCCCCCCCCCCCCCCCCCCCCCCCCCCCCCCCCCCCCCCCCCCCCCCCCCCCCCCCCCCCCCCCCCTGTAGTTGGTTTATGTTTGCCTTGTTGGGGAGAATAAAGGGAGATCTTTGTTTCTGCAGGGCAAAAAGAAAAGACGGAATACATGCCACTTGCAAATTTTGAACGTGGGCGGTTTGTCAAGAGCGATGACAGACCGTTTTTGTGGGACCGAGGAACGCTTTGACAGCGAGAACATACATATGTACAAGGGGGCCCTAAACTTTCTGGCTGACTCGAAGGAGCAGGACAGGGACAGGGACAATATATATGCATGAAGTTGAGGTGTTTTTTATGCAGACTTTCTTTGGTCTGCAAGGCTTCCGAGGGGGGGAGGGGGGAGATAGGCTCGGCAAAAGAAAAATGGAGGGGGAATGTTTCAGCGAGGAACAAGTACACCACTGTACAAGTAGGGATATGATGGATGACAGCGCAGGGAGGACGGAGGGAGGGATGGCTGGCTGATGTCTGCAGGAGATGATGAGCCGAAACAGCAGAAGTTGGGATGGCATCACGGAGAGTTTTTGGCTGGAACCCGACTCCCTGCGTTTATCTGTACCACCTCATTGTTGGGGTACCTTTTTTTTCTTCCTTTCTACGATACAGTTGACCGCCAGATTGGTCTTAACGAAGAACCTACCTGTACCGAGGACACACCTCACTAATGCAGCAGGTGCAGGCTGCCTAATACTAAAGAAATCGACTTACAGCGGTTTGCAGAACGGCCAGGACCCCGTCCAGGCCCATTGTTTTTTTTCCTTAGCGGTGCCCAAGCACCTGGGTCGGATGGCCCATTTAGCTTTTGTCGATTCTTTTCTAGTTGGGTTAGTTGGTAAACTAAAATACGTAGTTTCGCCAAAAACACACCATTTCCAGTTCGCTGTTGCTGGCAAAGGGAAAAAGGCTGACGGGCCGCAGCGCCCGTCCGTCTCCGCGTCCGCCGCTTCTCTCGCCCGTAAATTCAGATTCAAAGTTCCAAGTTCCCCTTCTGCTGGTCCGCCTGGGAAAATCAGTTCCTACCCTGACCTAGCGCATTAACCACCAAAGAAATCTCCCAGCCATTCCTTTTTTTTTATTCCAATATTCCTTCTTTTTTCGAACCCCTGCTCCTTTATGCACGCACCACGCACCACGCACCACACCACGCGCACCCGTTTACATTAACTTATTGCTTCTCCTTCAATTTCTCCCTGCGCTTCTCCTTGTCCCCTTTTTCTGTCGTACATATCAATCTCCGATGATGAACCATAGCAAACGTCACCAAACCTGTTCCTGAGGCTGCGCGCGCCGAGGTCTTGTGGTGAGACTACCTCCGTACCAAGGTACCTACAAAGCCACCGCTGCACGTCGTTACAGGCAACGGGCCGCCCACCACTACAGCCCAACGGCGACGAACCGCACATGCAAACGCGAGCAACACTTGCTTTGACTGCAAACCACCACACCCACCCTCCAACCAAGACGTCGCCCTCTTTTCCGCATTCCTGTCGTTGTTATTTTTATTTTTCCTATTATTCCATCATCTGCCCCGCGCCAGCTCGCCCTGCAGACAAGAGACAGGAGGCAAGAAACAAGAGGCAAGAAACCGTTCGCCTGGTTCCGTTCCGTTGCTCTCGTACCACTCTGCCGTCTGTCTCACGCCCGATTCGTGGTCTTGACTCTCTCGCTTCAACTCTCGGCTTGGCTATCGTCTTCCTTGCGCCATACGAATCCTTTTCTAGCTACTCGCCCGAATATTCGCAAATATAGTTCTATTATTATCCTCGCTTTCCAGCTGCCCCCCACTCCACGCCACCAACAAGCGGCCGCCCAACGCAGTCCGCCCGCCCCTTACCACCAGAGAACACCCATTCGAAACAGCAAAAACAACACATTCAAATCTTCCTTCTTGCATGAGTTTGCCTCCGCGCTGGCGCAGAGATCCGCAATCGCCTACCGTCACCATTGTCAACCGCCTTGCGATGACCGACATGTGCCCCTGCTCTTCTGCAAGCCCTGTCTGACCCATCTGCATCCTGCTCGACCGCATTACATCTGCATTCTATGCTCTAGCCACTCTCTGTTGTCCTTTCCTCTTACCGGTCCACCGAGCCGCTGCACTGCCCTCATCCGATCCGCTACTGTTTGTCCCCCAAACAGAAATACAAACCTCCCTCAATGGACCCTTCCTTGTCCCAGCCTGGCCAGCGGCCACGGCCGCCGTATCCGCGCGCTCCCTCTCGCGCCTCTACCATTGCTAGCAACACTCGCAGCGTGAGCAGCTCCAACACCTCGAACATACAGCCTGCCTCGCCTGCTCAGTCCTTTTCTCATCCTCAGCGATACCACTCCACCGCCAGCGCGGCGTCCCCGCGATCCAATTCACGAGCCACGCCCCAGCTGTCCCGCGAGGCCAGCGGCGACCTCGTCCGGCCTCCCACAATGTCGACTTTTCTGCAAGAAAAGCTTCGAAAAGAGCGCAAAGCAGAAAGCGAGAAGCTGGGCTCCTCCACCTCGTCCCGTCACAACCTCGACTTCAGCGCCTCTGTCGACCTTGGCCGGGTCGCCACTGATAAGTCCTTTCGATCGTCCGACCACGAACCACAACGGCCACAGTCCAGCACCGGCATGGAGTCAGGCAAGAAGAGGGGCCTTGGTTTGAAGGAAATGGAGCAGGTCGTGTCGTCCCTCCACAAGCAAAACTTTGACTTGAAGCTCGAACTGTATCATCGCCGCGAACGACAGACCAAGATGGAAGAGCGCCTGGAAGCGCTCGAAGCCGAAAAAGAAACCACCCAAAAGCTAACGAGCAAGCTGCTAGCAGACTTGGACAAGCGCGACAAGGCTATAGAGGAGGCTGTCAGCATGATTGTCGAGCTCGAGGCCAAGGTCGACCAGCTGCTTAACGAGCGCACCATGGTCCAGCATGTCGAGAGCGAAGGATTCTACGCGTCAACCGACGGCTTCGACGATTACAACAACTCAACGGCCAACTCATCTACCGCAGACCTAGCACAGCTCCAGGACCGCTCCAAAACGCCTACTGTGCCGCGCATGCCCAGCTTCCTTTCTGATCGGAAACCAACCACCGAAAATCTGCGCAACATCTACGTTGGAAATCGCGGTAGTGTCATGAGTTTGCGATGCGCATCCGGCGGTCACTCCGAGGCAGACAACGCTATGGTGAATGGTTTGGCCAGCCCTACGTTGAGTATTCTCAGTGAGAGTTCGTTTATCAGTGTCTACGGCCAAAAGGGCGACACGACCGTTGTTCCTGATTTCGATGAGCCCATTGCTTTGAGTGGCTTCGATGGTAGCTCTCCAGTTGTGGTCCAGGACTCGCCTCCAAAGAGTAATGTGAACAACAACCATTTACTTGCTGGCAAGTATCGGCAAGAATATATGAGGCCCGCCACGGTGCAGCCTGTCAGAGACTTGTTGGCGCAGAACTCACCGCGTCAGCGACGGGAGAGGAGTAACTCTGAGGCTCGTCCTGCTGCGACAGATAATGCGACTTACCACACTGCTCGCAGCGAGGCTTCTCACAATCAACATCACAACAGTGTTCACGGATCACCGGCCCGCCGGTCTACGAAGGATGAAAAGAGAGCTGCATTGAGAAAGGTCGTGACGGACACTGGTGGTGTTCGTCTTCTTCATGACCAAGCGTTGCCCCCGACACCAGATACCATCTCGTCGTCGACGCTACAAAGGTACAAGAATTCCAACGACAACCTCTCTGTGCGCCATCAAACATCAGACGAAAGACAGAGAATCCCATCAAACGAGATACGACAAACGCGGGAGACTCATAGCGCCGAACAAAGCGGCGGCGTGTCGTTGATGCAAAAGGAAACTCCGCGCAACGTACGCAGCTCGCGGCCTGATGCCGGTGCAATGCCTAGCTACGACCCGTACGGTGCGAAAAACATCCCACGGCCTCGCTCAGCAGGCGAAACCACAGTTTCTCACAAGCGGAAAAACTCGTGGGACAGCGACGACTCAGACACCAAATCGCTGCAGTCGAGTCTGGATATCTGGATGCGCGAAAGCACTAATACCCAGAGGACGACGGGCCGTGTCTCGCCGGACCTCTTTGGGTTCCCAACCAGCATGGCCAACGGCGGCTGGGCAACCAGCTCCCTCTTCGATCCCAAGCAGAGGCTCGGCGCCATGCCCAGCACCGACTACATGCACGACTTGCTGTCCTTGAGAGAAGCACTGCTGTCGCCTAACATTGCACCGCCACCTCCACCGGATAGAAGCTCAAGTCTACACGGGCGTGTGGGCCGCTCTGCCTCGGCCATGCCCACGACTGAGAAGCCGCTCGCCGCCGAGGGCACATGGCAGCCGCCACCGCCATCCGATGTCGCTGCTGCAGCTCGGAATCGCCGCAAAAGTGATGCGGTCGATCTCCGTTCCAGCACGCGCACACCCGTCCAAGGCGAGCACAAGCGAGGCAACAGCAACGCCAGCCAGCACCCTCCCATCTCATGGCAGCAGGGTCCACGCGCCGGTCTGAAAGGACTTTTCCGGCGCTCCCTTCCTGGTAATGGCGGGCCACCAGCAGGACCATCGCCCGGCAAGGCTGAATCGGGCGCAGGCCTGGGCACGAGCACGCAGGAGACGAACAGCCCATCGACAGCCGCAGGGTTGGCTTCCCGCAGCAGCGCTGGTGCGAACGATTGTGATCGTACAGGGGCAACGCCACCGCCTATCATGCTCAACAATCCGCGCCAGGCCGCCCGGCGCAGCTCCGCCGCGGCTGCCTCCACGCACGAAGGCGGTGGCGGCGGCGGTGGTGCTGCCGTGGTGTCCTCTGACGCACCGTCCCTCCCGGCAGCCGATGCAATGTCGCAGCATAGCATTCCGCACTCGCAGTCGACAACGGGAGGGCGGCGGAAATGGCTGCCCGGCTTCTCCCGCAACAAGGCGTGAACACCAAAGCACTGCATATAATACGCACACAAGTACATTGACGGAATTTCTTCATCCAGCACCACATGGTCGTCTGAGCACACATCCTTAGCGTCAGAGCTTTGCTTTTTCTTATTCTTCTTCATCTGGCTGTAACAGTACCAAGGAAGGGCTTTATTTGTTTTCTTTTTAGCATTGTTAGGAAAGTATGGATAGGACCATTGTTTATTCGGATATCTACTTTTTTTTCTGCTTTTGTATCATTTTCTTTGCATTTTCTATTTTTTTTTTTTTTCGAGGAAACAGCAGGCAAAACATGATTTTAGTTTTTAGTTGGTTGTATGCCCAAGAGGCGTGTTGTTAGAAAAATGCACACACATGTTGGATTTCCATCTCATTTCCGCACGTGTCCGCTTCGTGAGGTTGACGTCGGTGATTTACGAGCGGCGATCGATTGACGAATAACAATAAATACCTTGGCAATATCGCCTATCTGTTATATGTTATCACTAAACCCTTTTTGGCAACGGGGGGCGAGACGGATCTTCATCAGCCCATCGAGCACAGACAGGCCGAACCTGGTGGCGTGCGATCCCACATGTCGTGCTAGCTGATTTAGCCGACTTGGTGCATAATATTGATAAGAGCGCAATAACGTGTGGTAACTGATTTTAAGTTGAGCCGTGCCAAATGTTTGTGGTAGCCTATGTACATTATTATGTCTTAGTCACTTCTATAATTAGTGGTTGTCGCCATTTGCCAATTCCAAGCGTCTTTCTTTCAGTACCCGCCCAACCCCCTTTGGTAATCTGCGTCCCGCGACACCCAGCTTAAAAATTATTCGACGCAAGCAATCCCTTACATTCTCTCGCTCTCTCTCTCTCCTCGCTATGAGCGGTATTCCGCCTCGTCTCGCCATCTAGCGCTCTGCTGCAGGTACTAGCGGTCTCTCTCCTTCCTAGTGCTTTGCCACAACGACGACGTTTACAACGACAACGTTTACAACGACAACGTTTACAACGACAACGTTTACAACAACGGCGTTTACAACAACGACTTTCACAACAACGACGGCCATGGGCCCCGTCAGCCGCGCCAACCTGGCCTTCTGGCTGCTCTGGCTCTCCGCGCTTCTCTGGTGCGCACGCAACTCGTTCGACGACCCGTCCTCCATCTTCTACGACCAGGCCGCGGCGTACAAGCCGCGGTACTCTGCGCAGCGCGGCCTCGAGATTGACGCTTTCCTAGCCAACGCCACGCGGGTGGCCGCGGCGCGACCCCCAGACCACCACGACGAGATCCTGTGCGTCGGCGTGCCGAGCATCAACCGGACGAGCGAGGGCTTCCTGGCACGCACGGTAGGCGGGCTCGTCGACGGGCTGACGCCGGCGGAGCGGGCGTCGCTGCACGTGGTGGTGCTGCTGGCGGACCGCACGCCGACGGCGCACTTTGCGTACGGCCAGCCGTGGCTGCCGGCCGTGGTGGACGAGGTGCTCGTGTACGACGAGCAGGCCGGCGCGGGCCACGCGGCGGCGCTGCTGCCGGGGTACCGCACGCTGCCGTGGGGGGTGCGGCCGGACGGGCGGCGGCGCGGCGAGGGGGGCCGCGTGGAGAATATGCGGCTGGACCACGCGGTGCTGGTGGAGGCGTGCCGGGCGCGGGGCGCGGCGTACTTTGCGTTTGTGGAGGACGATGTCGTTGCGGCGCCGGACTGGTACCGCAAGTTCCTGGAGGGTGTGGCGCGGTTGGAGCTGCGCAGTCGCCGCGAGGGCCGCGACTGGGTCTACCTGCGGCTGTTCTACTCGGAGATCTTCATGGGCTGGAATGCGGAGGAGTGGGCCACCTACGCCGAGGTCATCTTCCTGGTGTACGCGGCCTTTATCGTGGGGTTCCTGGTGCTGCGCGACCGGCGGAGGCGGCGGCGGCGGCTGCTCGCGGCAGCGACGGCGTCCGGCTACTACTCGCCACTGATGAGCAAGGCGGAGGGGCAGGAGAAGCAGCAGCCGCAGCAGCAGCAGCAGCGGGGGTCAGCGCCGTTGCCGCCGTCGCCGTGGCAGCTGCACAAGTTCAACCACCTGTCGGCCATGGTCATCGGGCTGTGGCTGCCGGCGGCGATTGCGCTCGTCTTCCTCGGGGGCCGCCTGACGATGGGGCGGCTGAGCCCGGCGCCGCGGCCGGGCATCCGCGAGATGCCGCGGTACGGCTGCTGCGCGCAGGGCCTGGTGATCCCGAAGCGACACCTGCCGACGTTTCACGCGCTGCTGGTCGACCCGCCGTACGACTTTCCGGGCGACATGATGCTCGAGGGCCACGCGGACCAGAACGGCCTGGCCAAGTGGGCGCTGGAGCCGAGCGTGATGCAGCACGCGGGGCTGAAGCAGTCCTCGGAGGGCATGCGGCTCGCCGAGGTGTGGAACTTTAGCTTTGAGCGCAGGAAGATGCAGACGAAGAAGGATCGCTGAAACCAGGGCAGGAGGCGGAAACAGGCTCCTAGGTGCCCATCTCCGATTGGGAGCATGCAGTCTGTCGACGACGATATAACTTGAGAGACTCGCGCAAGCATCACCGCGTTTGCTTTTACATCATACGAATATAGCGGAACGGCATGAATTTTTTTTCTTTCTTTTTCGATTCATAAGGCACATGTTGAGCTGAACTTGGCCACGACACATCGGAGCACATCCATGTGTTTTTATAGATTTATTAATGCCCCAGACGGGCTGATTGACGCTTTTATATCAAGGCATACACAAGGCTTTCATCTTTTATAGTGTGATATAAAATTGATTCTTTTTCTTGACGTCTTGTTATGTGTGTTAGGTCTCGGTCTCGTTTTCGACACCGCAATCATGTCATGTGGCATTGTGCGTCTGCGTCGGTGCAGCAACGCCACATTTCTAATAAGGACTTGGATGGAAGCTTCGCATACAAAACAACCCGGACAAACAAGACGCGGCATTCGGCAACCTATCTGGCGAGAGCCATTCGAAAAGAGTTTGAGGGCATTGGGGGCTCTCGGAGCTACCTGTCAGCAGCGCCCCATGGCGAGTGGAGGCCGCTTCTATCTCGGTCGCCTGAATTGTAAAGAAACAGCGGTGGCCACTTGCTCGCTGGTATCGGCCTGCCTTGGTAGGTATAGTCGGATTTTCTGCTGGATTGCTGGATGGTATTCGGACGAGTAGTAATCGGCCCATAAGCTAATAGCGTCAAAGTTGTAGCTCTACGTGCTGTACAGTATGCTGGACAAACAGGGATGGACCCATACACACAGGCACAGGTCGCTTATCAACGCCGATCCGAACGAGGAGGCACGGGGTTTGCTTTTTTAGGGGGGGGATCGGCATCCCCATCCCCATCCCCATCCCACCACTTAAATGTCAATCCTACACCACGACCTGCCCGAAATCGACCCTTTGCGCCGGGCCACTGCGCTTGGGTTTCGATACCGCAATTTATTACCGGGGTCCTTGCACTGACGGACAGACCACATGGGCAAGACGAGAGGCCGCGGGGCCGCCCGACAACTTGATTGGTTTCCTCGTCGTGCAGAGGGATGACTTGGACGTTCCTCAGCTCGGTGTCGAGGCAGGTTGGTCAGAACGAATCCTTGGCTGCGCACAGATGCGACGGATGATCGAACAGGGAATGAAATCCGATTCAGCATCGTCATTGGTGCTACCACCCACGACCTTTTGTTGTTTCGATCCAAGGGGGCGGAGAAGTGCTTCTTGTGTGCAAGCAGCGGCTGAAATCTGTCCAACATGGCCTGGATGGAGGGATTGTCGGTTCCGTCTGACTACGTTGAAGCTAGAGGGCAAGCTTTGGGCAGCACGCTATGTTACCCATCAATTTTCAACCAACCCCATCGTCAAGCTTAAGAAGACGTCGTCACCCGCCGACTCGATGCTCGCCTCGTTCCTTTTCTTCTCCATGCTCAATACAGTCTCACCCATCCTCACCTCTTTCTTCTAACCCATCCAATATGCAGTTCACCGCCCTCTTCCTCTCCCTCGTCGCCGTCGCCAGCGCTGCTCCCGCTGAGCTCGTCGGTCGTGCTGCCACCACCTGCGGTAGCAACTCCTACTCCGCCCAGCAGGTCTCTGCTGCTTCCAACGCTGCCTGCAACTACGTCAAGAACGGTGGCACTGCCGGCGGCTCGACGTACCCTCACAAGTACAACAACTACGAGGGCTTCAGCTTCCCCGTCAATGGCCCCTACTACGAGTTTCCCATCAAGACGAGCGGTGTCTACACTGGCGGTTTGTTCTTCCTTTCCACATCCCATTGCTATTTCTGCAAGAAGAAAAAGGCAATCTCTAACCATCTATAGGCTCCCCCGGTGCCGACCGCGTCATCATCAACAGCCAGTGCCAGGAGGCCGGCGCCATCACCCACACTGGCGCCAGCGGCAACAACTTTGTCGGCTGCTCAGGCACGTCTTAAATCAAATTCTCTACGATTCTATTTCCGACATGACATGAATCCATCATCTTCGTTTGTTACATTTTTTGCTCCTCATGCGAACGGGACGGGCTTCCCGACTGTACATACGCAACACATATACATGCACACAAACATCAAGAACACAGGAAAGAATCTGCGTGGAACGACAAACTAAGACTTTGTGAAAACTTGGCAGGGAATACGGCAAATTCGGGAAATGGCAATAAATCGGGCAATGACAGCAAATCGGGTAACAACTCAAATAAATCCGCGGCCAACACAGTCAAGTACAACTTCCTTGGAGCTGTGTCGAGCATGGGTGCTGCCGTCTTGCTACACGTACTTTGAGAAGCGATTGAAAGAAAAAGAATCATAATGGTACCGCCATTCAAGAAGCCCCCGCGTTGTCGATTTACCGAATATACCCGATTGAACCACGACTGATACCACTACAACTACACCGCGTAATCACATATTGCTTTGCTTTGCAGCCCGCGTGCAAACGAAGAAAACCTGTTCCCATGAAACACTATATACTATCTAGTAAGTTGTACTTACACCGTATAGCGGAAGAATGTGGCGTTGTCACCCTTGTCCGCCTCTGTCAACCTTTCCTCATGCGTGTATTCCGCAGGTGGCTTGTGTATAGCATCCCTCCGCGCATTCTCCCGCCGGAGATAGATGTGCATCCAGGTCGAGAGCACCAGACTCATGGACAGTGTCCCAACTAACGTCAAGTGCCCGATGACATGTTCTCGGGCGTAGATGTACCCTGAAATTGCGCCGCCAAGATTTCCAAAACCCACATGCATGGCGATCCCTACGGCTCTTTTCAGGGATCCGCCGATATTGTTACCGTTCCAAGCCACACCTTGGGATACGTTGGGATACACGCCCACGGTTACGAGAAAGCAGGCAAAGTACTTGACACCGTGGCTCTGGACGCCAGCCAGCAGTGCGAAGCCTAGAATTCTACATCAATCAACCGTGTTAGCAACATTGTCTATTATTGTTCGTGCAGTGACGATCCGACGTACCCAACGGCGCAGAAGCCGATCATATAGATGCCTCGTTGGCCATGACGGTCGGCGAGAAACCCTCCACCAACCGTGAACAGGCAGGCAACGACATACGGGGGCACAGACATGAGCTGCGCCACCTCGTTTGTATATCCCAGACCCTTGACGATGGTTGGGAGAAAGACGGAGATGGAGTAAAGAGGGATGTAAATGCCGATGGTGATGAACATGTGCACCCAGATTTTCCAATCCTTGAGGGCATCTTTGGCGAAGGATAGTTTGAACTCGTTGGACAATGCGGAGCGATCCTGCTTCAGGCGCCGGACCACCTCCTTCTTTTCTTCCGGCAGAAGGAACTTGACGGATTCGGGATAGTCGTGCATGGCGCGATAGGCGATGAGAGCTTTGGGGCTTCCAGTTAGTATATGATGGCGATTGACAAAAAGACGAACCGTTCATGGCGAGAGGGAATTATTGCTTACCAATTAGAAAAGTCGCCAGACCTTCGAGGATAAAGATCCAGCTCCAGCCGTTGAGGCCGCCGACGCCGCTCATCTCCATGATGCCGCGGGCAAGGAGCCCGCCGAACGCGCCGGCCGCGGTGGCCGCGGAGAAGAAGATGGCCATTCGCAGGCCGCACTCGTGGCGACGGTACCACATGGTGATGTAGTAGGTGATGCCGGGGAAGAGACCACCTTCGGCGAGGCCGAGCAGGCTGCGGACGGCGAGCAGGCCGCCAAAGGACTTGACGAGGCCGAGCATGATGGTCATGAAGCCCCAGACGACCATGATACTGGGGATCCAGATGGAGGGCCGGAAGCGCTTCATGGCCATGTTGGAGGGTACTTCAGCAAGGACGTAGAAGGGGAAGAAGATGGCGACGGCGGTCTACAAGACAGAGTTGGTGAGCTGGAGGAGAGGACAGGGGAAAACTGGAACGAGACTTGGACTTACACTGTAGTCATAACCGGCCATGTTGAGATCCTTTTCTAGGCCGGCGAGCTTTGCGTTGCCAATGTTGGAGCGATCGAGAAAGGACAAGAGGTAGAGGAGGGAGAGGAAGGGCAGCAAGGTGCGATCAAGCTTGCGCAGCAGCCTGCTGGTCTCGGGCTGGGAGAAGCCAACTTGACTGTCCTCATCTGTCGGTTCCTTGACAGCAGCACTGTCGTCGACGGAGGAAGCGACTTCCATCCGGGCGGTTTCAACCTTTGCCATGGCTGCGACAGAGTTGAGGATGTTTAACAAGATTTGAATCAAGAAATGTGGCCCGGTCTTGAGAAGCGAGGGAACAGATCAGCGGACGAAAAAGAAGAAGGGAAGCAAAGAAACTGAGGAAGACCAGGATACGTTAACACTTTAAATGCAGGACAAGTCTACGTGGTAGGTTACCAACAACTATCGGGCCATCTGGTCTGGTGAATGGACGCCACTCGAGCACTTCACCGGCTGGACGGCACTTTTCCATCACCTCTCACTGAAACAAATCGAATTAACCATCCACTCCCTGCCCCCCCGGCGAAACAAGTTCCAGGGAAGACGAGACCGAATTGCTTGCAGAGAAGCTCAGACCAGCAGGCCTAGGAAGATTATCGGCGGGGTTACCGTGTTGACTACGCCAAGATCGCATGGCTGAACGCCCCCGAGCGCAAGCCCCGGACGACGAGAGACGAGATGCCCGCCCTGCGCTCTTGTCCTACCTCGCCTCATGTAGGAAAATGACGGGAATTTTTTTCTTTTGGTCATCTCTGCGGCCCGTGAGAAATTGGCATCAAGAGGCGGCAGGCACATGGGCCGCATGCCCAGATGTCGGTGTGAGCCTGAGGGCTTGCGGACTCGACGCTTGGTGGCGTTGCTGGAGAGAGAGGGGGAGGGGGAGGGGGTGGTGATGATAGCTCGCCTGCAGGCCGGCGGCAACAATCACAGTCGTATCGCAGACAGTGTGTGTCCACGTATTGTAGATCAGTGAGTCAGCCGCAGAGGTTGGGAGGTTGTCTATTTTTCCCTGTACCGAGCAGGCTGCAACATTGGCTGGCTCGTTCTATCGCCTCAGCCGCAGCGGGCAGCGGGTTACACTGGTACATGCAAAGTAATGTAGGGGGGCCAAATGCAATCTGCCGGGTTTCGTGTTGCCGTTGGTGTGTCGTCCTTGGGCAGAGATGGCATTTGCCTGCTTCTCCTTCTCGGGCTCTGTAGCGATGTAGATGGATAATGTATAATGTGGCTTGCTTCCATTTGGCCGGGCTGTGTGGGCTCGCTGCCCTTGTCGGAAACAGCAAGCAGCTGGAGCTGGAGTTGGCCATGAGCTTGGGTGGTCGGTTTCTTGGCCGCATCCAATAGCTCGACGTCAAGACGACAAAAAGAAACGAAACGAAACGAAACGAGCGCATTCGGCAAATCCGGGGAACGGAGAACGGAAAACAGCGGAGAAGAACGGAGGGGGGGGAGGGGGGGGTCGCCTGCTCACTGTAGCGGCCTTGATAGCACTAACTAGCGGGCCAAGCCTATCTACAACTCTACTTTTAATGCTCCTACAGCCATTGGACGCCACAATAGCGCCAGCCAATACCCGTTGTCCGCTGCGGAGCCAGCCCTCTTTGCTTCATCAGGGGGGGGGCCGCGACTTTTCCACTTTGATTCATTCAACATCCACCATCCATCCATCCATCCATGGAGGAACGGGGCCCTTCTTCCTTGAGTCCGTCAATTCTTGGCCTTGCTCTTCGTCTTCTTCTTCGTTCCGCGCTCGGCGTCCCAATTTGTTGGGAGAAAGCCAAGGCGGACGCTCGACAGATTTTCGAGCCTCGCCAAGTGCGGGGGAGGATGCCTGACCAACACAACAAAAGCACCTTTGGCCCGTTTGGCTGCCGCTTGCCTTTTTTGCCTCACGAGGCTGGCAATATTCAGCAGGCGTCCGCCTCCCTCCCTCTCCTCTCCTACATTCGCTGCCGCGGCTCGGCTGGTGGGTAAGATCCTGGAAGGGAGGATGGATGTCGGGCTTTCGAGCGGGCGGTCACCTTTCCGCCTTTCGTGGAACAAGAAGAAGTAGAAGAAGAAAAAAAAGGAGAGACAGCTTGGGCAAGACAAGGTGTCAGGGATGTCAGGGCTGTCAAGAGCCGCGTCGTCGGCCGAGAGGGCAGCTAAACCAAATTGGCAGCAATGAGCAGAAAGCACCCAACGACGACGCTGGGCAGCAACAGCAAGCAGGAAGCCATCATGGCATCAGGTCAATCATCTCTCGCCAGACAGGCGGAAGCTTATCATTGCCTTGTCTCTCGAATTGGCGACGCTTCGGACTCGCCTGCATCCGGCCATGACGACACCATTCGTACGGTCCATGCAAGCGAGGTCCGCGCCGGGCGCCCGCGCATGGCTAATTAAAGCTCATGAACCTTGACGAACTATCGCCTCTGCACGAAAAGCCCCTTTCATCCGAATATCCCACAGCGGAATCCTCAACCCTGGAGAGTGGCTGTCGCGCGGCTTGGCGTTCGAGGACACTCACACTCCCACTTGCTAATCATAGTTGGCTGATCCATTAATTTGTCTGGTTCCACTACTTGCAACTTGACTTCTCTTCAATGTCGCCTCGTTCAAGAGAACTCCGTGGGTTACCAACAGCCCACGCGACCTTGTAAGCCTGGTCGCCGCCCAGTCAAACCTCTCCCCATTGTGACAAAGGATACCTCTTCCGCGCCCTGCGCAGGTTGCAGAATGGCTGCAGTGCTTAAATCACGGTGCAGCTGTCGGCTTGGCTCACGCTCATCCGGCCGTTGCCATGCACTATGGAGAAGTAAATATCAGGCCGCCGCGAAGAGCTCGTGGTAAACAGGCCGCAACATCATCCGATCGAAGACGGATGGTCTTCCTCGCGGTCGAAAAGGCCCTCTGCACCGACACTAGTCCTTGAGCATGAACCCGCAGTGTCACACCGTAATAATCTAGCTGACAAATACTTCTCGGCTGGCTTATTAGTAGATTGGCGACAGTCGGGGGTGACAAAACGTAAGTGATGCACATTTGTCTCTTTGCGTGGCGGTGCGGGCGCCTAAAGTAAGATGGAGTCATCCAGCGTGTGTTTAGCTGGACGGTTCCGTTCAAGGTCAATAAATCTCGTATTTGTATGCAAATCAAGGCTGGTGACACGATGTGCAGTTTGAGTGTGCATTTTCACAGCCGATCCCGACAATGCTATAGAACCTGTACGATGGCGTCAAACAGCTAGATGCAGTAGTGTTGGTCTGCATGGACGATGGCAAGCTTGAAATATTAGGGCAAATCGACAGGGAAGAGAACTTTAACCTTTTTTATTCCATTCGCACGGCACGACGTTCGATTGGACCTGTACAAAACCCAAGTTGGAGGTTGCTGTAGGGTAGGGAGGGTAGGTTGGTAGGTGATATCTGGACCCCTCCCCCCTCGATAGCGACGAAAGTCGGTAGATCATAGATCATAGTTGGTAGAGGGTGGTGGGTGGTGGGAAATCCAATGCTACTCGGGATGATCTGATAATGCTACGATTCTTCTTGGCGCTTTCCTCAATGAGGGTGAGATGCTGCTGGATCGACCGAGATATAGGCAGTGGAGGTGGTTAGGGGGGTTGTGTAGTGAAAAGGGATCCAATATATACCAAATGTCTACTGCAGTACGGAAGTGCTGGTGGGTTTTGCATTTTTGAATACAGCAATTGATGACATGTCCAACTGAAAACCCCAGTCTTCATTACTGTCGCCAATGTGCACGGCATGCACATGCACAGGGTGTTTTAGCTTGCATACGTTACCGATTTGTTGCATACCGTGTACACATCTCCATAGCTTGCATAAATAGTGACATCCTGAGTCCCCGCTTGATGAAAACGCCGCGTAAGGATGGAATTGCTGTCGCTTGCTCATCGAAAACTTGACGAGTACCATCCGCCGGAATTGAGCAACCTGCAAACCCCCGTTTTCCAACTCGACAAGGCATGAATGTCCCATCACCACGACGCGTCGCGTACCTGGCACTAGGCGTGGTGGGCGTCGCGATAGGACACCTAGCACGCCTCGTCGACGCCACGGCCAGCGCCTCATCAGCAGCCCACTGTCCCAGCTATGATCAGTATGCCCGGCAGCCGCACGCGCCATACTCGGATGGCCCGTTGAAGTTGCCTTTGATGAGGCCGAGCGAAGAGTGTCGCACATTCAAGAGCCCGGCCGTTGAGGTAGGCGAACGGGAGAGATCACACTGCTGTCAATCATCATGGGGCCCATCTTAATTGTGAATACAAGCACAGAAAGTCATCGAGGACATGAAGGCGCGGCTAAAAGACCCGGATCTCGCCCGTCTTTTTGAGAATACATTCCCGTCCACTCTCGACACCACCGTCAAGTACTTTGACCCGGCCTTGAATCTAGCATTCATCATTACCGGTGTGCGTCGCGGAATATAATCCTGTTGTACGAGACCAAACTTGACTGATTCACTTTCTGGAACAATAGGATATCACGTATGAAAACACAACAGATTCTACTTGCTCGACGCGCTGACTGAACCCCCCCCCCTCCACAGTGCTCAGTGGCTGCGCGACACAGGTAACCAGTTTGCCCACCTCTACAAACTCCTCCCCCACGACGAAAACTTGAAAAGTCTTGTCAAGGCTGTAATCAACACGGAAGCTCGATATATCCACCAGTTCCCCTACTGTGGTACGCAATCAGTCCCGTTCTTTCAGCAAAGTGACACGGCTAACAACCGCCATCAGGTGCCTTCCAGCCGCCACCGGAGAGCGGTCTACAACCAACTCACAATGTATGGACACACACTGCAGTAACTCGTACGGATATTCTCGATGCAATTAGGCTGATTGGTGACTAGGACTATGCCGACAAAGTTCGCATCAACCCGTATGTTGGCATGGCGCTCAAGACAGACAACGAGGCTACGAGTGCTGACCTTTATTTGCAACAGTCCGGTTGACGACAAGATCGTGTTTGAGTGCAAAGTAAGTCAAGATGGCGCTCATTTGGGTTCGCCGCTGACACTCTTGCAGTATGAGCTAGATTCGCTGGCAGGCTTTCTAAAAATCAGTCGCTCCTACTATGAGAACACGCAGGACTCGTCCTTTGTCAATGACAACTGCAAGTTCAGCAACCAACAAGCCCGTGATTGGCAGTCCACTTGCTCACACGCTCAACAGGGAAGAAGGCGATGCGCTCGATCCTGGAGCTGCTCCGCGACCAGTCCCAGGGCTCCTGGTCCGACGACTGGAACTTTGTCAGCTACTACAACTGGACCGGCACGGCGGGCTCCATGTCGCCGCCGGTGACCAACGGCGGCAACGGCGAGCCGCGGCGCGCCAACGGACTGGTCGCGTCCCACCACCGGCCGTCCGACGACCTGTGCGTCTTCAACTTCATCACCTCGGACAACGCCATGATGGCCGTGGAGCTGGCGCGCGTGGCCGACGTGCTGGATGCGATCGGCGGCGGCGACGAGAACGGGATGACGGCGGCGCACGCGCGCCGCTTCTCCGGCATCATCGAGAAGGCGGTCTGGGACCACACGCGCGTCGGGGATGACATCTTTGCGTACGAGACGAACGGGTATGGCGGCGCGTACGTCATGGATGACGCCAACGTGCCGAGCCTGCTGTCGCTCCCGTACCTGGGCTTCCTGTCGCGGGACAACTCCACCTACATGCGGACCAAGGACGCGATGCTGTCGCGGAAGAACCCGTACTACGCCGAGGGCCCAATGTTCAAAGGGGTCGGGTAAGTCGCGCGAGCCGGACACTCAGTTGACTTGACTTGACTGACTGCTGGGTACAGAGGCCCTCACGTAACCCCCTTGCATCCGTGGCCGATGTCGCAGGTGTCGGCCATCTACGGCAGCGACGACGACGAGGAGATTACGCAGCGGCTGGCGCTGCTGATGGGCAGCACCTCAGGCCTCGGGCTGATACACGAGAGCGTGCACATCCACAAGGCCAACGACTACTCCCGTCCCTGGTTCGCGTGGGCCAACAGCTACTTTGCCGAGATGGTGCTCGACTTGGCGCAGCGCAAGCCGGGGCTTATTTTTAAAGAGAATGAGCCGTATGTGGTTGGACAGTAGCTGCGTCGCTGCCGTCGTGTATCAAATCATGGTTCACGTGGACTCTTGAAGCTGATGGGCAATGGAGGTGATGAATCCAGTATCCAGTGAATCGCGATATCCGTGTCCCTTGCTAGGGAAGCCACTCGATGTGAGTTTTGTCTTTGTTAGATTTGCTACTTGACTTCAGTATTTTTGTATATATTTACATATCTTGGTTATCAACTACATCTGGGTTGTTTATATATACTTTGATACTACCTACCGAATACAAAATGAATATGTGCTGCCACCTACTGTGGTCAAAGAAGAAGTATCTTAGAGGTCGAACCATGTATGTGAAAAGAAGAAGAAACCACCCGTCTGACCAATCAATCACTCTCCATCCCTTCCTTGTTCAGCGCGGCAGCCTCGGCAGCAAGCTTCAGGATGCCCTGTGCCGCAATATCAGGACCGCTTCCATTGGCCCGGCAAAGCTCCGCCAGCTCCCGTGCCTTGGCCCTCATGGCCTCGGAACGAGGTCCGTCAATCACCTCCCAGACGGCCTCGGCGAGCTCCGTGGCCTCAAAGACCGGCAGCCGCCTGCGCGCGCCCTTGCGGCCGACGCCGAGGAACTCGACCCTGTTGGCGTACTCGTAGCAGTCGGTCCAGAACGGCAGGACCACGTGCGGCACCCCGGCCCTAGTTCTTGTCAGAGGGGGTTCGAAGATTGGTTTGGGG
>JANZYN010000078.1:85277-144675 GCA_025583755.1 Cordyceps tenuipes | reverse complement strand
ATATAAAAATAAAATAATCTAATAATAAACTTAATTAAAAGAAAATTAAACTATTCTTTATTAAATAAAAACTATTAAAAATTAACTATAAACTATTATTACTAAAAGGAATAAAGATATATTCTATATTTTATATATTATTATTAAAGAAAGTATTAAGTAATATAATATTTACTATAAATATTACTATTAAAGATATAAATAAATATAAAGTTAAGAAAATACTTAAAATATAAAGAATAGAAAAGAATTATTATTATCTTATTAAATAAAAAGAATACCTAAACTCTAAAAACACCTAAGAACTACTTAAGAACCTATCTAGTTACTTAGAACTACTTAAATAGTTTTACTAAATAATAACGACTTATCTTAAAGAAAGTTTAGATCCCTAAAAGCTATAAAGGACCTAAAAGGCTTATCTAGACTATCTAAAGCTAGAGTCTTTTAATAAAGTATATAAGACTATATTTTAATAAAATAGTCTAATTAAAAAGTAATATTAATCTCCTCCTACTAAGCCTAGGTAAGGGTAGAATAAACTATAGTAGTAACTACTACTAGCCGACCTACTTTTTAACGTTTCTTTTACGCCTTTTAATAAAGGCGCTTCTTTTAAGACTTAATATAGTTAAATTCCTTTATTAAGAAGTTTCTATTATAGTATATAATTCCCTACTTTATATAGAAAGTATACTTAGTATACCCTTTTAAAATAAAATATAAAAGGTCCTTCTTTTAGTAAAGAGTATAGTAGTCTATATTAAAGAGTTATAGGCTAGTTATTTTAATTTAAGCGATAAGGTCTTTATAATATTGGGTTAAAGAATAATAAGATTTACTAATATAAGTATTAGATATATATAACAGTGGCTTATTCCTAATCTATAGTAGGTCTGTTTCTTAGGTAGAGAGTTAGGTCGAAATGCACAAGAGTGCTAGTAAGCAGTATCGTAGTGTAAGTTACGTTAGGAGATTACTCCTAATAGTCTAAGTATAGCTTAGATTATTACTTAGATTAATTAGTAGAGATCTAGTCTAGCTATCTACTAGAAATCCCCTTCCCTATATACCCATCCTATCCTCTACTATAACCCGCGACCGATCCTATCGACTATTCGGCCGGGTCGACCTCTAGTCGTTCCCGATCGAACATCGATCCCTTTAGTCGCCTGCCTAGGACTACGTGACCCTAGGTCCTTTTCCTACACTAGCTACACAGTGGCTGTTAACCCCTCCTGTATCTAGCCTCCTTTATGCGTAATAGGCCGTCTATACAGGCCTCCCTACCTGTTTGTTATATTATTCCCCTCCTCTATTAGTCTTGTCCTTAAGGCTATAGAGCAGGCTAGCTAAGTGTAGTACGTTTCTCCTTCTTTTATTATTATAAGCTATTATGTCGGCTAACCGTGTTTCTAAACAGCGGTTAAAAGCTTCACTAGCTTCTTCCTTTTAGCGGGGTAATCTTCTTTCTACTATTATTAATAACCTATCCTTGTCTTTTATAAAGGCTTATTCTCGTTGCACCCGCCTAGGCTTATCCTAGTGTAAGGCCTCTATTTCCGATTTAAGTCGCTGCGTTAAATACGTAAGTAATAAACAAGGGAATTACGATGTTGTAGGGGTGACCCTTTAGTAGCTCTATAGTATCGTAGATTAATATTATAAGCTTAAGCGCGAGCTTAAAGAGGCTAAGGAATGTGCGCTCGCTAAGAGTTAAAGGGTCCTTCGTCTCTATAAACAAAAGAAATTATAGTTCGAGAAAATAATACGTACGGTTATACGTAGTATCGATAACGTTAAAGAACTAGAGCGTATAGAACGGGAGGAAGTAGAACAGCTTTAGAAGGCTATAGGGGTCCTTCCTACTCCCTCTAAGGATCTAGATCCTACTCTTATTCGTTCTTTAGATATTGAGTTTAGTGTTGAGTCGTTAGATAGTGCTTATACGATTAATTAGGATGCGTTCTTTAGGAATGGAATTATTTAAGTAGAGTCGAACAATTCGTAAGGTTCTTAATTAGTTCCTATGTATTTTTAGAGTTTAGGTATCCTTTCTATTTAATAAGATAATAACGATTTTTTTTAGTTTTTTGTGTTTTAAGTATTCTCTTAACTTTATATTCGTTTATGTCTTTAATAGTAACGTCTATAGTAAGTGTCGTATTACTTAGTGCTTTCTCTAGTAATAATATATAAAACATAGGATATATCCTTATCCCTTCTAGTAATAATAGTTTATAGTTAACTTCTAATAGTTTCCGTTTAATAAGGAATAGTCTAATTTTCTTCTAGTCGAGTTTATCACTAGGTCGTTTCGTCTTAATGTTTTTACGGATAAGGTAAACTTTATCTCCCCTCTCTAGGATTAGTGCTAGTAATCTCTTTTTATCCGTATAGTGCTTTATCCGATTCTATAAAAATATCTATTCTACTTATAGATGCTTTTATATTTCTATAATAGTTACTACGTGTACTATAGCTACTAGCGCGTTTACATTTTATACCGTATGTGTTTTAATTATAGGGTTGAATCTATAGTTCGCCCTAAAGGGTGACATTTTCGTATTTTCGTTTTCTAAGCTATTCGTAGCCTATTATACGAGTAGTAACCACTCTACCTAATCATTCTATCGGTAGTTTATATAGCTTTATAGATACTATTTAAGTATCTAGTTCTAGATCTCTATTTATCTATCTATCTATAGATAGAATACTGTTAAAAGGTTCTATTTAACCTTTATAATTTCTATAAGGCATTTCTAGAAGTTTAATATAAAGAGTTTATCTTAATCTATTATTAACTTAGTAGGTAACCTATATTATATAATAATTGTCTTAAAGAAGATATATACTAAATCTCTTATATTACTCGATTCTATATAAGGAATATAGTAGGCGTACTTTATAAGTTTATTAACTATAACTAGTATACTATTATAGTATACTTTAGTTATAGGTTCCTTTAACTTTAGTAGTTTAATAATAAAGTCTATTATAATTATTTACTACGCTCGTTTAGGTAGTAGTATTAGTTATAGTTCTCTATAAGGTGTATACCGTATTACTTTAGCTTTATTATAGATATTATAGTTTTTAATAACTTCCTATACGATCTTTCTACTTCTAGGGAAGTCGTATAATCTTCTTAATCTATTAATCGTTTTCCCTACACCCTAATGTCTATATAATAGGTGCTCGTATATTTCCTTAATAAGCTGTTTCTAAAGTGTACTAAGAATATACTAACGTTTATTAAATAAGTAGTTATTCCTACTCTTAGTTATATATAGTTTTATTTCCTAATTGTCTAGGTAGCTGTTATTCTTTATGTGTAATATAATGCGTTGTATTTACGTCTTATCTAGCTTAGCTTACTATGTTATACTGATTTCTCTAGTGCCTAATATAAGGTTCCTATCCTTAGTGGCTTATAATAAGGGTGTGTTGTCTACTTGTTCTTCTAACTTTAGATCTTCTCTATAGCTAAGCGTGTCTACTTGCCTATTTTCTAATCCTTTTCGATATATAATCTTAAAGTTGTAGTCCGTAAGGGTCTTATACTATCTAATCTACTGTTTATTTAGATCTTTTATAGTTAAGAACGATATAAGATTCTTATAATTAGTGTATACTTTAATTTAATACTTTACTCTAATAAGATAGTGTCTCTATTCTTTAAAACACTAAATAATCGCTATAAGCTCCTTATTATAGATCCTATAGTTTAGCTTAGGTCTATAGAGTTTCTATAAGAAGAATACAACTAGGTGTAACCTTCCTTTATCGTCTTACTGTCTAAACTACCCGCTTAGGCTATAGTCTAAGGCGTTAGTCTTAAGCTCGTAAGGCTTATCCTAATTAGGTGCTTTTAACATAGGTTCTTTTGTAACCGAGTCTTTAATGTCTTAGAATGCCTTAGCTTTACGTTCTCCCTATTTAAAGCTAATTTCTTTCTTCGTTAAATTAGTAAGAGGTCGTACTATATCGCTGTATCCTTTAAGGAACTTACAATAGAAGTTCATAAAGGCAGTAAACGCTCTTATATCTTTTAGTGTTATTAGTGTTAGTTATTCCTTAATAGTTTTAATCTTATTATCGCTTATTCGTACTTCCCTATACGTAAGTATATATCCTAGGAAGTGAATAGTCTTCTAGTAGAACTAGTATTTCTTTACCTCTACTAGGAGGTTGTTGTCTTATAGCGCTTATAGTACCTTATAGACGTATTGCTTATGTTCCTCTAGTGTGTTTAAATAGATAAGGATATCGTTAAGGTAGATAACTATAAAGATTCCTAGCTATTTCTATAGGATATTATCGATTATTATTTAAAACGTTATTAGTACGTTAGTTAGCCTAAAAGGCATTACTAGATACTCGTAGTGTCCTCTAGTGGTTCTAAATACCGTTATCCACTCTTAGCCCTCCTTTATCTGTATAAGGTTATAGGCTCCTTTTAGGTTAAGTGTTATAAACTATATGGCTTTATAGACCTTATCGTGTATTTTAGTAATAAGTAGTAATAGGTATTAGTTCTTAATTATAATCTCGTTTAGTTACTAATAGTTAATATATAGTTGTAGTTTTCTGTTTTTCTTTAGTACCTATAGGATTAGGTATCCTACTAGGGACTCTAATAGTCGTATATATCCCTTTTATAGTATCTCCTCTAGATATTCCTTAAGCGCTTAGTCCTATATAGGGTTCTAGGGATATATCTTATAGAACCTTAGTTCCTTACTGGGCTAGAGTTTAATCTTATAGTCCTAGCGTAAATGCTCTAGTAGTCCTATCTTTAGCTCTCCGCTAAACAGCTTACTATACTTTAAGTATTCCCTAGGAATCTCTATTGTCTTAGCTTTTAGCTCTCTAGTAATCACATATAGTCCTAGAGGCCTATCGTGATTTAATGAAGGTGCCTTTCTTTAGCCGCTCTTCTTATCGTAATCGTATCCTAGTGTATCCTACTAAAGTTAGCCTATTCTCTAGTTGACTCTAGGATTGCTTGCCTATAACTAGGGTATCCTTAATATAACGTTATATTTTAAGATCTCTATAATATCTAAAGAGAGAGTGTGTTTCTAGCCTTATATAGAGATAGGAAGTTATACGGTTTCCTAATCTATAACTCCTTAGCCGTACTAAACTGCTTCTCCTTCTACGTTCGTAAGTCAGTAGGGCTCGTTCTTTCTTTTCTAGGGCAATTATAATTTATTAATAAGTTTTAGTGAGATGTAATTTCCTTATACTCTACTATCGATTATTGCCTAGGTTTTATTTCCGTTAATAAGGATATTAACTATAAGATGACTAGTACTACTAACGTCTATAGCATATAGAGACCGATTAGATCTCTATTAAAGTATTAGTCTTAGTTATAATAACGGCTATTATTTCCTAAACTTCCTTCCTCTTATGTGTTATTATATAGTCTACTTATTAGACTTATCTTAGAGCTATAGCGACGGTTAAGTTATCTACCTTCTAAGTTAATTAAATTTAGACTAAGTGAATTATTCTCCCTTATATAGTTTCTATTATATTCCTATTGTATAGGTCTAACATAGATAGTGTAGGTATTATCCTTAATTCGGTTTTCTTCGTTTTATTGTAATATAATATAGTCGTCCTCCCTTCTACACTCTATCTAACCTTAGAGTTCCTTAGTATAGTAGGGTTTAATATTAAGAGTAGGAAACCATTAGTACTTAATCTTATCTATAAGGTGATCCTTATAGTAATAGTGCGTACACGTGGTCTACGTAAGTCGGTAGTGTTATAGGTGTCGTATAATGTGTTTAGGGTGGTTTTTGTCTTTAGCTACCTTATATTCCCTATCTTAGTCCTTTTAAATAGATATAGCTAGTATATTTAAGTTAGTAATTACTTTGCCTTTGACTATAATAAACTCTATATCCTTAGACTTAAAGTTCATAGGTCGTGCTTAGTTCTATAAGATATACTTCTTACTACTATAGTCCTAAGGTGTCTTAAGGAAGACCTTCTTCTATTTAGTGTCTATAGTGCTTAAAGCGATAAAGGCGTCTTTAAGCTTTAATTAGTTAATTTAGGTAGTCCTAGATTCGTAAGGACACTATCTAGATTCTTCTTTATTAGTTTTATAGATTAAGCATACATTATTACGACATACTAAGAAGTATAGACAGTTGTGTGTATATGTCTCTTCTTCTTTATTAGGTACTAATTAGGTTCTAAAATCCTAGTCTTTATCTAATAAGGCTTTATTATAATCTATAAATCGGTTACTATCTAAGATGTATTCCTTACTATTAACTATACTAATATTATAAGTTAGTAGGTCTTCTTAGTTTACTATATTTAGCTTCTAGTGTTCTTATACAGGTTTCTAAGACTTCTTTAGAGCCTTACACTTATTCGTAAAGTGTCCTAGCTTTCTATAATTATAATAAGTCTTACCCTTTTCCTTATAAGTAGCGTTAAGTTCTATTAGGCCTAAATGAGTTCTATAGGCCGTAGACCCTTAGTATCGCCTACTAGTGTTCGGCTAATAGCGTAGTAGTAGGTTGTTTCGTTTTCTAGTGCCCTATCCTTTACGTTTAAGTCGCCTAGTATAGAGTCGGTTATTAACCTTAATAATCTTACTAGTGAATTCGTTAAAGGTGTTAGGTCGATCCTCTTTTATAATCTCATCCTTTACGTCCTTTTATAGAGCGTCGTAGAGTAGCTCTATTATACTATCGTCGTCCTACGTAAGGTGGTTTAAGATACGCTTAAACTCCCTTATAAGGTGCTAAGTAGACCTAGTCTACTTAAGGGCTTTAAGTTTACGAGTAGTAGTGCGAATTTCGTCTAGATCTCTAAAGGTAGTTTAGAGTAGTTCTTTAAAGCGTTTATACCGCTAAAAGATTCGCACGGTTTTATCCTTAGGTTCTTTATTATTAAGGTAGTCTTAAAGAGTTAGCTCCTACTACTCTATTGCCTTACTAGTAAGAAGATTTCTAATGTAAAGTATCTTTATAGTAGGATTAATAATAGTAGTATTAATATAAAGATAGGCTTTAGCCTAAGTTAAGAAGTTTTAAACGTCTCCCTTAGTTCTATTAAACGAGTTAGGTTTAGGAAACTTTAGAAGCGTAAGGGTTCTAGTATTAGCGTTCTATATAGTCTAGATTTAAGCAGTAAGGGCTTTAATCTACTACCTTATCTACACTATAGTATTACTAGGGTTAGTCGTTATACCGCTAGTAGTGGACATTATAAAGGTTAGCTGCTTACGGTTTTAAGGTAACTTACTAAATAGGACTAATTAAAATATAATAGTGGCTTATTCCTAATCTATAGTAGGTCTATTTCTTAGGTAGAGAGTTAGGTCGAAATGCATAAGAGTGCTAGTGAGTAGTATTATAGCGTAAGTCACGTTAGGAGATTACTCCTAATAGTCTAAGTATAGCTTAGATTGTTACTTAGATTGATTAGTAGAGATCTAGTCTAGCTATCTACTAGAAATCCCCTTCCCTATATACCTATCCTATCCTCTACTATAACCCGCGACCGATCCTATCGACTGTTCGGCCGGGTCGACCTCTAGTCGTTCCCGATCGAATATCGATCCCTTCGGTCGCCTGCCCGGGACCACGTGACCCTAGGTCCTTTTCCTGCACTAGCCACATAGTGGCTGTTAACCCCTCCTGTATCTGGCCTCCTTTATGCGTAATAGGCCGCCTATGCAGGCCTCCCTGCCTGTTTGTTACAATATAGTTAAACTATAGTAAGAAAAAGAAAAAAGGATAAAAAAAAGAAAAGTATATACTAATAGATAAATTATATAAAGGCCTATTATAGTAGCCTTAGGGATAAGACTAATAGAGAGGGAGTATTATATTATAGATATAAAGGCCTAGCTAGAAGAGGAGGCTATAGGTAGTAATATAAGAAAGGATATCCTTATTAGGAAAGAGAGATATAGTTATATAACTACTTAGTATAATCTATATAATTAATATACTTAATACTAAGTATACTAAGTAAGTAAGTACTATAGAGTAGTAGAGGATAGAATAGGTATATAAAGAAGGGGATTTCTAGTAGATAACTAGACTAGATCTCTACTAATTAATCTAAGTAATATTCTAAGTATTAGTTTATTAAGAGTAATCTCTTAATAGTACTTATATACTATAATAACTATTTAATAGTACTTTTATATATTTTAACCTAACTTACTACCTAAGAAATAGACCTATTATAGATTAGGAATAAGCCACTATTATACCTAGCTCTTATCCTATATAAGATAAGGCCCTTTAGTACTACCTATAAAGTACCCTTAGAATATCTAGCTATAGGTGTGTATTTATAGTTTAACCTAATTACTAATATCCTCCCCTTTAATTACTTAGCTTTTAATACTAATTTATATAGTATATAAAGTATACCTAGAAAGACTATAATATAACACTAGCTTAGAACCCTATTAACCTATATTTTATTACTCTAGAGCTAATACTTTTAGTTAGAAACTAAGAGTAACTTCTATTACTATATAAATACTAGCTGTTTCTATTATATTGTCTTACTAAAGAAGATTCTTATAGGCTATTTTTAGTGTATAGCTCTTAATATATAAAGAGTGCCTAATAGTACCCTTATAGAGTAAGGCGCTAATTTAGGTATCTTTTTATATAGCTATTAAGTAGTTATTATATAGTGTATTCTATATAGTATAGTAATAAGAGCCCTAAGCTAGTTATAAATTTCATTAGGAATAATACTCTTCTAGCTATAAGCCTTTTAATTAGGTATTAATAGTACTTTAATTATATATAAAACCTACTACTTAGATAGACTTAATACCCTTATAATATCTTAAGAGGACTAATTTATAAATTTATATAGGGTATTAATATAAATTCTATCTTTATAGCTAGTTATTATAGAGGCTGTATTAGATTTAATAATATTATAGCTAAAAGGGGTTAGTTATAGAGGATAGATGGCTTAATAGGAAAATACTATATATCTACTATAATAATAGTGTAATAGCTTAGCTACGCCTAGCTAGTTGTAAGCCTGTTGGCCTTAGGCAATAGTACGACCCACCACGTGTAGTTAAGGGGGAGTAGGGCGTCGCCCTACCTTACACCCCTTTTTCTCCCCTTAAGAGAATTAATAACACCTATTATAACGCCTACCTATAGTTACTATAGGGCTAGTCCTTAATAAACAGTCTCTTCTACTATCGACTTAAAGTTATTTTAATTATTAATATCGTCTATTAAAAAATTAATATTAGCTATATCTTAAAAAGTGTACTAGTTATAAGTAGGTATATATAGAGGTTAGTTAGAAGTATCTTTATATATAAATTATATAGTAGGGGTATTTCTTAAAGGTTAGGCCACTATAGAGGAGTAGGTAGGAGTCTACTATAGAAGCTAGTAGGTTATCTTAAAAAGTAGGTGTGTTTTAAAGAATCTTTTACTAAATAAGGAAAAATTATAGAAGGTTAAGGAAAAAAGGGTTTAATAGAGAAATAGTAGGAGATATCTAGTTTATATAGAAATTTATATTAGTTACTAATCTAACTATTATACTTTAGGTAGAAGTGATTTACTAATTTAACTTTACCCCTTTTTACCCCTATCTTTTATAGCTTAGCTATTCCTAACCTCTAATTAGCTAGAGTCCGCTAGAGGCTAGGAATAACGTTATTCTGGCCTAAATCAGTACTTACAGTTACCTGTGGCGTGATATAGTAGGGCGAAGTACTACTGTTACGATCTTTCAGGGGTTGTAGTGTACGAATAACGCACCTACGGGTACCACTGCACTAACACGTGACAGTCTCTGGACGCCTGGCTGTAACCGATCACCATCAAAATTCTTTTAGGCTTGCCATGCTAAAATAAGATTATCTTGTAAGATACGGCGTCTTGTTGGTAATTCGATGCTCGGGAAACCTTGCCGCCATTGGCAAGAGCTTTATAGCAGCTTTATAGCAAGATCCAAGCTTCTGAGCTGTGCAAGTTCTACACCATCTGCGACGATTAAGTTTCCAACTACACGGGGGAAAAAATTCAAAAATGTTCATGTAAACTTATTTGTAGCAGAATACCCTGCTCTGGGAACATAAATAGGTAGCATCATAAGATACCTAATAATCAAGCTGGTCACACTGGGAGAGTTTAAGAGGCCGCAGCGCCTTAACCGGATCCACTTGTTGACAGTCTGCCCCCCACCACCAACGGCCTCTCTGGGCTGCGCAGCAGCGTCATCTCCAAGTTCGAAAAAGAGACCACCCATACGCTACTAAGACTGCTGTCCATCACTACCCCCCTTGGCTGCCATCCCCTGCTCCCGCAATTATTGTCGTATTCAACCTTGTTCAACTCCGATAAGACTCGAATAGCTTTCTTCAGGCAGCACAGGACGGAAGGGTTTTGAGTCGCAACAGCGTCCGCCATGTGGCGAGACCGCACCAATCTGTACGGAGGCCACCTGCACAAACTCCACATTGCGCCCCTAATTTCTAACATGTGTATGTACAGATATATTTCGTACCGGCAGTCGTATACGCATCATCCTACACAACGAAACAAATATAGCACCGCTGGCGCCGGCGCGTTCTCAGATGCGTACTCGTCAAGCAACTATGCCAGCGAGGATCGGCGTGGTCTGCTCTCGGGCACCGCATTCGAGGACGATGGCGATGCTATAATCGAGATGGACCTGTTGCCTCCTCGATGGACCGACATATCAGATGAGATCACCGAGCTCCTGGTTACTATTGTGACAAAAGGGCAGCGATTGGAGAAGTTACACCAAAAACATGTACTGCCGGCATTTAATGATGACGAAGCAAAGAAAACCGAAGAAGCGCAAATCGAAAAGCTCACCCAAGAAATCACAAAAGGCTTCCATGACTGTCACAGATGTATCCAGCGTGTGGAGCAGATGGTCCGCGAGTCCAAGCAATCAGGGACAATTAGCCGCGCTGAAGAGACCATGGCCAAAAATATACAAATATCCCTGGCCGCAAGGGTGCAGGATGCCAGCGCAAACTTCCGCAAAAAGCAAAGCGCATATCTCAAAAGTATAACGCTTCTTCAACTATCTCAATCGAATACTAACCGAGATTACTGCAGAGCTTCGGGGCATGGCTGGTCTGGGACAACCGACGCCGGACGCTCGATCATCCTCACCGGCACCCGGAGTATATATCGACGCTTCAGTACAGGAGTCCGATGCCGACAGATCATTCTCGCAGTCTACGCTGCAAGTGGCTCAACAGCGGCTGCTCACCTCAAACGACGCTGCCATAGCCCAGCGAGAACGCGAGATTGAAGACATTGCTCAAGGTATCATTGAACTCTCTGACTTGTTTCGCGACCTTCAAAACATGGTCATCGATCAAGGCACTATGCTGGACCGTATCGATTACAATGTTGAAAGGATGCATACGGACGTTAAAGGTGCCGAGGTTGAACTGAAGGTTGCGTCCGGCTACCAGCGGAAAACGACAAAACGCAAAATCATCCTGCTGCTCATAATCATTATTGCCGGCCTATTCATTGTGCTTCTAATAAAACCAAAAAGGAATAGCTGAGGGATTGCTCTGTTCGGCGCAAGCGTCAGGTGAAGTGCCTCGGATATAGAAGCTCTACCTGGGCTCACTTGTTGTGATAGGAATGTACAATATAGTATTAAATGTTTTACTGAGCTGGGGCTTCGGCTGGGGACTATGGGTATATGTTTAGAATACTTTACAATAATCATGGTTATCGTGTCCAGCTTTTTCTGTCAAGTGCAATGTAACATCGTTTAGCTGCCGGCAATGCTCGCAAGTCCTTCTTGCCAAGACCGACGATGTACCCAGTTGGCATGAGCGTTGAACCCCAGGCACGATCAATGGCTTCCTTCATCTGCATGGGCGAGAGCCAGTTTTTAACCCTCGGATCCCCGTCACGCTGTCTCAACTTATGGCTTGAGTAGATGCCGTTGCGGACGGCCGACTCAACCAAGTCCAAGTCGATAAAAACACCTCGATCGCGCAATTTTGCGAGGATATGTACACCAGATCCAACATTGAATTTCGTCACCAACATATTATGCACCGCCGATCGTATTGCTGCGCCCTCCAGAGTATTGACGGTCCCATCAAATCCCGACTTCACTGTACTCCGCTGAAAGGTGCCATCGAAAATCTTGAACAAGGGATGATGATGGTGATAATAGGAAAGGTCAGCAGGGATGTAGCCTGCGTTATCAGTGCGCCGTAGAAACTCCGTAGCAAGTTTCGACATTTTTGGCAGATCTGCTTTGTGTACTGGAAACCAGCCTCCAAGAACATGGTCATACATATCCACAATCTCAAGGCTTAGTTGCTCCAACATATCAAGCCTTCCTTGTTGGCACAAACCGAGCAACAGCATTTTCCAGTATTCTGAACGAATGGCGACATCATGAGCTGCGATGGAGCGAACCAGTCCGATAACTTCATCCAGGATACGGATACACTCGATCGAATTCCATACAACGCCGGAGCCATTGGCTGGAAAGGCCGCGAATGCTTTGCGCAGAATGGCAGAGGCTTCAATTGACCCAATTTGCAAGTCTAAAGAAGCCAAGCGCTCCAAAGCGAGTTTCATTCGCCAAGGTTCATCAAAGAGGAGTTTCTCTGGGGCAAATTCAGGCTCAATGTCAGCAATCCGAAACGGCGCAAACTGCTGCAACGGCGGTGTCTGCGCATTGATCACGCTCATCACACCACGTAAGAGGCTTTCCTGCTCCATGTCGTGTCTTCGGATAGAGTCATCTAGAATCATTTGCCGCGTCTCTTCATCGTCGAATTCCTCCGGGTGTATGTCTGATTGCAGGAGGCTGTTCAGCAGGGCATCATGGCCCTGCCTCGCAAATTCTGATACTGCGGTACAGTATACATCTGTTGGAATGCAAATTTTGAGCTTCTGCAGTGTTTCAATCAACTCCCTGATCTCAGCCGCATTGCTTGCTCGAAGTGCGAGGGCTTGGAATGCTCGCGATCCAATATATTGAATCCCAGCGTTTTTTGCCAATTGCATGGCAAAATTGACGGGAGTCCAGCTGCTAGCAAATAATTTCTCAACGATACCATCTACCAAGCTATTAGTAGAGAATTGCGATTGACGCAAGTCCTCAGCAGTCCCAGGCCTCCTCCGGTTAAATGGAGCCAAAGCGTCCGCCCGAGAAATCTTGTGTGTCGTTGAGGTAGCAGAAATGCATCGAATTGTCGTTCCCTTCTTGCTTTTCTTTGGCTTCACTTTGTCCAGAATGAGATCTATGATGTGACGTTCTGCCGGCACGAAATTTGTGTTCGTGTAATAGCTGGCAAGGAACGCAAGAAATGGCCCGGAGGAGGAGGAGTATGGCAAATCATTTTTGAGTAAGAGCATTCGCCGCCAAATTTTCGCCAGTCCCGATTGCCCTGATTCAAACAGTGCAGGGATAATAATGTCGTAGAGATTGTGTTGCGGCAGTGAGAGGTATACCTCGCTCAGTGCCTTTTGCATTCTTTTATCCGGGTTTCGAACAAAGTTCTCGAAAAACATTCCCATAATTTGATGATCAGGAAGGAATTTGTCGGACAAACGCAGGTGTGTCTCTACAGCTTCCTCAAACGCGCCGTTATCTAACAGGGTATGCATACATTTTGTATAGATATTTGGCCACCGGTAGTCGAATCGTTGCAATAGATCGTCGGCGCAGGCAAAAATAGTTTGTCGGCCTGATGATGATTGGATTGCGACATATATGAGAGTATTCCTTATGCTATCCGACCGCATGACAACATCAAGGCATTTGCGCTCCTTGAGCCTGTCCACAGCTGCGCAGACTCCATCTGCGCCATGCGTTTTTTCCATAAACAAAACAATTTGGTTCCAGTCAATTGTACTTCTGTTGGAGAATTTGATCTCGGCATGGTCAAGATCTTGTATTATCGAAGATGGCGTATGCTCTTGCGTCGTCACATCATGGCGTGTACTTGCGGCGCAAGTCGAGAATCGTCGTATTGATCCCTTGCTCAAGCCCAAGCCACAGGAGGGTGGTGAAGGGGGTGCATGTGTCTGTCTCCGGTACGAATAGTATCTCCGTAATGTCCTCAAATTTCCGTATCGAGTTAAGGTGGAGGGAATGTGGTCGGCAATGGATAAATGTCGAGCTCTGACGTCGATATTTAGTTGGTCCGTAAAGTCCAGGCGGCGCGGCGGAGTGCAGTACATGCATTGTTGCAATACCCTCGAGGGTCGATGCATTTATGCGAGTCGCATGCGGTAGATTGCATCTAGCAGACCAAACCAGGCTGTTCAATAAAGACAAGCGAGGCACGAGACAACTTCAAACCAGCCTCCTCAGGCCGACGCATTTTCGCACCGCAATCATTTCTAGGGTCTTCGGCTCGCGACAAGTGACTTTAAAGAGGCTGAGTCATCACAGCCAATTGGCCAATCATGTTATAGCCTCATTTCTGCATAAGGCTCCACATCAAGTGGCCTCACGTAGACTGATGACCGACGCAACCTTTTCAACGCAACAGCTCCGAATATACCGACCGCGAACTCGATTCGAGCAATTTACAAAATGGCGTAAGAAGTGACCCCAGATGACCTGAGAGCGAAAACATTGGCGTCCACTGCCACCGGTGTACCCCAATGGCAAAGAACCTACCTCGGCTAAACCTTCGAATCCATACAATCACGACAAAGCTAACGAGGTGACAGCTTGGTCAACGCTAAGAACAACGTGCCTCAGCACCAGCGCTTTTACCAGCAAGCCTATAAGGCTCATACTCGTCTTTGGATGATTGTAAGGGCAGCCTATACTGCGAGCGCCACACAAGTGTACTAACAGCCAGCAGAACAGCCGAAGCCGTTGGTACATGACCCCTTACCTCATCGTTCTCTGGGGCACCTTTGGAGGTTTGTCAATTTACCAGCTATCTGAGATTCATTGACGCTGCTAACACTCGGTTAGCGACCCTGTACGCAGCCGGTCGCAAGGTCACCGGTCACAACACTTGGTTTGGCAAGGATTGATTCGATTTCACTGCATAAGGCGGAGGAGGGGCGGGGATTGCTTCATAACCAATTGCCGTGTATGATTAGAATCCCAGTGTCTTGAGATCCGTTAGAATCATCGCGTTCAGCATCTACGAAAATCTCATGTCGCCCCCATGAACGTTTACAAAACCCCGTGACTTCATTGCACCTGTGACAAACTACCGTTGTCTATATTACATTAACGCGCCTCCGTCTTTAGGCGGCAATAGAATGAGGTCCGTAGATTCACTTCCACATTCTTCGTTTATTACGATGATGCCGTTTTCAATATCCAGTAGCCCCGGGTGCCTTCTCATCCTTGCGAAGGTTCACCAGCATCTCGCGGAATCGTTCCTTGCCACTACCAGAGGCACCACCTTTGCCTCCCTTCCCACTAACGTCAACCAGTTTAGCAATTCTATCCCAGCTAGTACCGCCTGACACAGTATCATCTCGGCTTGCAAGGAACTGCTCAGCATCCTTGCGAGTCTGAGTAATACCCTTCTCTTTCTTCGTGTTGTAGTTTTCGTAAAAGTCGTCAATGTTTTGCTGCGCCTCTTTTATCGTCTCCTCCTTTTGCGCTGCCAGTTGTTCGGCTCTCTTTGCGATCTGCGCATCACGCTTCTCTCTCCACTGCTTGATCACCTCGGGCTCTTCCTCGTCGGTCGCAGTCGTCTGGTATCCCGAGTTGTAACTGACAGAGGGGCCTGTGATCGTCGAAGACCCAGGCGCGCCTGGAATTCCCTGTTTCCACACGAGTTAGCTTGGTTCATTATCTGCTGTCTATTAGATTCCCGTGTACAGATGAGGGGTCGGCGAGGTCTGGGAACTGCGATTCGAATGTCGAGGACGCATTTCCTCCACCGAGAAGATCAGCACTGGTTTCTGCCAGTGTTGTAGGACCCCCGCTGGAAGCAAATTGCTCTGCATCGTCGCCTAGAAGCGCTTTCTCGCGCGCGAGGAAGTCCTGCTCGCCAGAGGCCGTGCCATCCTTTAGCTCCGTTTGTGCTGTATGGTTCGTTAGAGACCTCTGGCCATGTTGTCCGGTTTACTATATTTACCTCCGGAGTCAAAGTCATCTAGTGATGGGAATCGGTCCGCCATTTTGGATGCTGTAGTTGTTGCAATTGGGATTGAATTTGCGTGAATAGGAGGTGGGATACAGTCACTGCGCTGGAGTATCCATAGTACTGTTGCGACACCTAACAACGAGGTACAGCATATTAGCCAACCTCATACGTCACGTGTCCACACGTGTGGATCTTTGCCAGGTTTCTGTGATCTAGGGTAGGTAGCGTTCGTATCAAGGTAAGTTGGTACATTAAAGGTTGATAATGAAGACCACAATGCGCTCAGCCTCTTTCTTCTTTGTGTTCCTTGTGTATGTGGTGTTTCCTGGCCTCAACAGCAAGTAATGCTACACCAATCGTGAGAAGTGTGCTGAAAATGAGATAAATGGCTCCGTAGCAATGGAATAATCATTGGCTGGCGGTAGGGCTGAAGCCGATAACGCTGTCCCCGACGAAATTCTCGAAGTATTGGTCTCATTGAGACCAATAGAATGGTAAGGGACATAAGCTACCGGGCGAAAGATTGTAACTTGGGGTTGTTACATGTGACGCATAGCACCTCACTTGTTACTACCTCAGTTACTATATGTTGAAATTCGCGGCTAGCGTGCGTGGAGTGCGTGGTGCTCAACTCGCCTAATTGCATAGGCACATCTAAAACCTGGGGAGAGCTTTGTTTATTGTCCCTTCCGCATCGCATTAACAAGTGAAGTTGTGCTAACAGGACCTACGCGAGACCAAATATAACCACGTCAATTCACCCGAGCCTGGTGGACTTGGCATCTTCCAAGCTTATATCATTACTGTCAACATCACACCGAGCAAAACACAGAAGTTTCAAGAGATCAGTTGCCAGCTCACACCCCAGTCTCTGCGTCCGCGACAGGCCCCAGCGAGCATTTCCACGGCGAGACTAGATACAAGAGCTCAGCGCGATGGCATACAACGATGACGCCGTGCTTGCGCGGTTGTCTGCCCTTAACGAAAGCCACGACAGTATTGCGACAGCTGCGCAATGGATTATGTTTCACAAGTATGCAATACATGGCAGGCTCCGTGGCAACCTTGTACTGAATTCTTCGATTTTAGGCGGCATGCTGATCGCACGGTCGCGCTCTGGATGCAGCGCCTAAAAGACTCATCTGCAACAAGGAGACTTAGCCTCATTTACCTTGCAAATGGTATAGTACCCGTCGAAGCGGAAGCAACTTCTAGAACTAACGAAGCGTCGCAATATACAGAAGTCGCACAGCAATCGCGAATTCGACGGAAAGAAGATTTCATAATTGCCTTTTCGCCCATAATTGCTGAAGCTACAGCACTTGCATACAAAGGAGCCCCGACCGAGATACACGGAAAGCTGCGACGCGTGATAGACGTGTGGAAAGATCGAAACATATTTGAAGCCCCAATCCAAAATGCCATCGAGGCACGGCTAGACGGTAACTTAAAATGTATGAAACCAATCGAAACGACATAAACTAATGCCAAATAGAGTTGGATAAGGCCAAAGGAACATCTCGGCCGGGATTTGGAAGCTCACCATTCACCTCCAACACTGCAGCTGCAACGCCACCCGAATTCGCGCCGCTCATTTCGGGACTCCAAAAAGTACAAAAACTGAGCGCACCGCTCAAATCCACGGTCGAGTCTGCGAACCAAGAATACGAAAAACAGACAGATTCAAGTGTTGCCGTACCCTCGGCGCCAGTTTTCGCAGCACGCCTGAATGGCCTCCTCAAAACCTTGTCGAACGCGGAGACTACTACTCGTGAAAGCGTGGCAGCTCGAGAGAGCTTGATTGCTGGCCTTGAGAAGATGCTCCAGGAACACCGGTCCGAGCTTGAGATAGCTCACGAAGCGCTGTCGCAGCTATCAGCTAGGAAGGTAGAGATCGAAGAAAAGAAACAACAAGTAGAGCTAGCTATCATGCGAGCACTTGGACCGGCCGACGGAAATGAATTACATCCTAATGGAGAGGAGGGGATCTCTGTGCAGGAACCAGATCGGCCAGAAATGGAGGCTCTCACGCCACCCGCAATGGAACAGTTCACACCGCCGCCCCCGGACACGGAGCCTCTGAGCCTGATCGACGAGAACGAGGTCAACACTGAAATGGAGGAACCCCTAGGTGCTGCTGTCTCCCAATCGATCCCCATATCATCCAATGGCTCAAATAAGAGACGGAGGGTTGACGACGATGGCGAATTTCCAGATATGGGAGCAGATGATGGCATTGACCCGGACGTCGCTGAGATGCTCAAAGGCGAAGCGTCATAGTGGTATTGCTACCTCGGATGGAGTGCATTATCTATGTATGAACTTAAAGACCTGTACAGAAAGACTTCTTCAGTGCCCAACCCCCAGTGTTTTCTATTTTGCTTGATCAAAAGGCGTGACCAGCATCTTTGTACCATGACGTGCTTGTTAGTGCGAGGAGCAGCCCCGGACAGTACTGATTTATCAGTGTTGGTAGAGTTAAAGGGAGATGTTGGAGGGACCAAGTCTGAAAGGGGCCACTGCCATAGGTAGTAAGAGTTGAAGTTGGTTAGGCAGGTCGGAATGGCAAACTTGCTCCGACCGAGGCCGACTTTTGGCGCATCAGAAGCTAAAGGTAGCTCCACACCAATTTTCAGTCGACCTGGATTTCGTCAGCTGGAAATGCCGCTTCAACGTTTTGAGAAAGCAACACTTTCGACAACCGGGGAAAAAAGAGCGGAAGACCGAACTAGCTCTGACGCATCGTATTTCGACCTCAAATCCACCAGTGCTGTTTGCGCAGTCTGACAATGGGCCTCCGTGGACTGGAATAGCCGAACTTGGTCAGGATGGTTTCTGGAGCTCTGCGCCGGGCTTTTGCCCCTCGACTGAGTACCTTCGCCGAGGCGCATTCACAAGGAGCCACCCTCACAGCGCGCAATGTACTGTTAAACCCACCTGCGAAGCGTATTGATATTGGAAAACCTGCAAGCCTTCTTCATACTGCGTCGGGGTACCACCTCGGCGTTGCAGGGCACGCCCTGCGCGAAACCACCCTCGCCGCGAAACCTTCACTTTTGCGATCCGTCGCAGAGCGCCGGGCTGCCTCTGCATACAAGGTGACTGCAATTGGACTGATGCGCCCGTTTTCGACAAGAAAGAGTCTACAGGAACAACGGCAAGAGCAGCAAACCAACACAGAGAAGCCGCAATCTTCCTTGAAGAACGACAACAATGACGACGAGGCCGACTTCGAATTTAAAAAGAGCGACCGCGCCGCGAAAGCCGCGCAAGTGAACCTCGCTGCAAAACTTTCCAAAGACAGCAAGCAACCGGCCAAGGCCGGGCTGAAAGAAATATGGCGACTAATCAAGGTAGCTCGCCCTGAGCTTCGCTGGCTCGGCATTGCGTTCATCTTTCTGGTGATTTCCTCGAGTGTCACTATGTCTATCCCGTTCTCAGTCGGCAGAATACTGGATCTTGCAACAAAGGGCGAAGTAGAGGACATTCGCCTTTTTGGACTTACCTTGAACCAATTCTTCATTGGCCTCGCGGGCATTCTCACTCTGGGCGCCATGGCTAATTTTGGACGAGTCATTCTCCTGCGCATTGTTGGCGAGAGAGTAGTTGCGAGACTTCGATCGCAGCTTTACCGTCGCACTTATGTGCAAGATGCCGAATTTTTCGACGCAAACCGAGTCGGTGACCTGATATCAAGACTCAGCTCCGACACCGTCATTGTTGGCAAGTCGGTTACACAAAATCTCAGTGACGGGTTACGAGCTCTGTTTAGCGGCGGTGCCGGATTTGCCATCATGGTCTGGACGAGTCCCAAGCTTACAGGTCTTTTGCTATTAATGTTCCCCCCAATTGCGATTGGTGCATTCTTCTACGGCCGAGCAATCCGAAACATTAGCCGATCTATCCAAAAGAATCTTGGCACACTTACCAAGATTGCTGAGGAGCGACTTGGTAATATTAAAACTAGCCAGGCTTTTGTTGGAGAGGTTCAAGAAGTCGGGCGCTACAACAGACAAATCCGGCGGATTTTTGCCCTGGGCAAGAAAGAGTCACTTGTCGCGGCCACCTTCTTCGCTTCTACGGGCTGGGCTGGCAACATGACCATCCTGGCGATGCTTGTTGTTGGCGGAAGCTTTGTTCGCGGCGGGACCATGTCACTCGGAGACCTCACATCTTTCATGATGTACACGGCGTTTGCAGGATCAAGCTTATTCGGGTTGTCCGGCTTTTACTCTGAGTTGATGAAAGGTGTAGGTGCCGCGAGTCGTCTATTCGAACTCCAAGACCGCCGCCCTGGTATTCATCAAACCGTGGGAAAGCCTGTGAAATCTGCTCAAGGTCCCATAAAATTCACCAATGTCTCTTTTGCATACCCCACGCGCCCTGCTGTCAAGATCTTCAATGGACTCGACTTTGAGATCCCTTCTGGAAGCAATGTATGTGTCGTTGGTCCTTCTGGAGGTGGCAAGTCCACGGTTGCATCTCTTCTCTTACGGTTCTATAACCCTACAGAAGGGAGCATCACTATCAACGGGGTTGATATTTCTGGAATGAATGTCAAGTCTTTGAGGCGTCGTATCGGCATGGTTTCTCAAGAGCCAGTTCTCTTTTCTGGCACAATCGCCGAGAATATCGCGTACGGAAAACCGCATGCGTCGCGAGCAGAAATTATCGCTGCGGCCAGGCGCGCCAACTGCAATTTCATCAGCGATCTTCCGGATGGATTGGAAACCCAGGTTGGTGCGAGAGGGTCGCAGCTCTCTGGAGGGCAGAAGCAGCGCATTGCCATCGCCCGAGCTCTTCTCAAGGACCCTGATATTTTGATCCTCGATGAAGCTACCTCGGCCTTGGATGCTGAATCCGAAACACTGGTCAACGAAGCTCTTGCTGGCCTGCTTCGCGGACGCAACACTACCATATCGATTGCTCATCGCCTTTCGACTATCAAGCGTTCCGACCAAATCATCGTGCTCAACAACGAGGGCAAGGTTGCAGAAATTGGCAGCTATACACAGCTTGCCGCGAACAAGTACAGTGCCTTCAGCAAACTAATGGAGTGGCAAATGAGTGGTGGTGAGATTCCAGAGAAGCGTGTGTCTTCTGCTGCAGCACACATCACTGAGGCAGAATACTTGGAGCAAGAGAGAGAAACAGACGAGGAAGAACTCATCGAAGAGGAGGAACAGAAAGAGGACGAGACAAAGAGCGAAACTACGGAACAGAAGCAACGATGATCCAATACCAAGTTGGAATTGGCGCAGCGTTGGCGCAGGTGCTTAATGCGCATCCTGGTGTTCAATGCACATCATTCTCCCTTCTCAATGTTTTGTAAATTATTTGTCCGGCTAATTTTTCCTTTACTTGTTTTGACGCCTTTGGGATAAAATGCCAACTTTGGGCGGATCTGGGCGACTATCTAGCCGTGGCCAGATGACTTCTTCGCTCGAGTAAATCACCGCTTAAAGGGACATAGAGGAGAAGATCGAGGCATATCTATTTTTGGGGGTAAAGTGAAGCTCTGTAATTCGGAGTTGAGACAAACAATGCATACTTTACAATTTTGCAAAATGCCGGCCGCTGTAGCTCCATCCGTCCTTCGCTGGCTCCGATCTGGGTGGCGCTGGGACGCCATTGAGGCACTGTCACATGCATGCTGGGTTATGGAAATGGAGATGCGAAGCAGGCTGCGGCTGTTGTATATCATCAAAGAAACATCGCAAAGCATCCATATATACCGAGAGAGGGCCAGTGTGATCGAGCCTACCATTTGAGTTTTGTTGGTGCCTAGACAAACTCTGACATTTATAGTATTTATTATTAGCGTAGGCTGACAAAAGACAAGTAAGTCCCTTAATATGAACGCCGCTCCCTGTCGCGTCAAGGGCGCTACTTCGTGCATCCTTTGACAACTGGATTCAGAAGCAAAATGGCTACCGAAGAAGGAGTATTCAACAGGGGCGACGTCAACCTCTATACAAAGACGTGGACTGTACGTGCTCGCTTCGCAACCTGGACGCGCACCTTTTCGTCAGGGTTTGTTGGCCGAACTTGCTGCTGACGATGCCTCAACAGCCAGCCGGTCCCGTCACCGCGAAGCTCATTTTCGTGCACGGGTTCAGCGAGCACATCAACCGCTACAACGACTTCTTCCCGAAGTTGAGCGAGGCGGGTATCCAGGTATTCGGCTTCGACCAGCGCGGCTGGGGCCGGTCGACCACCAAGAAGGCGGAGCGCGGGCTCACCGGACCGACCTCGGTCGTCATCGCCGACGTCGCGGCCTTCATCGAGGACAAGCTGCCGTCCACGGTGCCCGTCTTCGTGATGGGCCACTCGATGGGCGGCGGCGAGGTGCTCACGCTGGCCGCGGACCCCGCGTACGCGTCGCTCGTGCGGCAGGTGCGCGGGTGGCTGCTCGACGCGCCCTTCATCGGCTTCGCGCCCGAGGACGCGCCCAGCAGCGCCAAGGTCTTCGTCGGGCGGCTCGTCGGGCGGCTGCTCCCGCGGCAGCAGCTCAAGCACGAGATCCCCGCGGAGCACCTGAGCCGGGACCCGGCGGTGGTGGCCGCGGTGCGCGACGACCCGCTGTGCCACAACACGGGCACGCTCGAGGGCATGGCGTCGCTGCTGGACCGCACGGGCGCGCTGTCGTCGGGTGCCGTCGCGCTCGGCGCCGACGTTAGGAGCCTTTTCCTGGCGCACGGCACGGCCGACAAGACGTGCAGCTACGACGCGTCGAGCCGGTTCTTCGAGATGCAGCCGACGCCCGACAAGACGCACAAGCCGTACGAGGGTGCGTACCATCAGATCCATGCGGACCTCTGCAAGGACGATTTTGCCAGCGATATCATCGCCTGGATCGCGGCGCGCTGCGATATCAGGGAGAGTACGCCGGCAGAGTCGAAGCTGTGAGAGGATGTAGGTTGAAGGACTCGGTGATTGCAACCATGTCTCGCAGTCATACTTGCATAAGAATCTGATTTTGGATATTTTGCCTAATTTTGGATATGACAATCTTTCCTGTATTGTATGATACTATGGATACTATGGATACTATCATTGAGAATGTCCAGCCAGAATAGTATTCAAAGGATGGCCGTCGGTATCATTTTGCAAGTTAGCATGCTGTTCCTAATGCATGTCTACAGACACACACTTGGGTGACTGTGACTTGTGTTGTAGTCGTATGTGTTCTTGGGTGGGTTGGGTTGCAGTCTTGGCAAGGTGGTGCAGATGCATTAACCCGATAGTTATGTCGAGGGTCTCGGAAGCTGCCTACCGCAGGGTTTCACACGGTGAACTGGTTGACGGCCCATCAGGGTGTTACAGTTTTGTACGTGCCTGCGTTGCCTGCGTGCCTGCGTGCCTATAATTGCCAAGCAGATGCTTGCATCGTATCGTCCCAAGTTTCCGGGAGCGCCCCCAAAAATCCCGCATAGCATGGGTCTGAGGTAGAAATAGAAAACAAACAGACACCCCAGAATATCTTGTCGCTGTCACCTCTTTACGCCGCAACCTGCGAAACGAGTTTTCAATATGTACCATCGACGGCATCGGCAGGGGAACACAGCCACCATCATCTCCGCAAATAAGAAACCTGTCAGCTGCCAGGCCGCACACACTGCCAGCTAAAAAGACGGTCACTAGCTGGCGGTGTCTTTGATTGCTCGACAATTTTTCTTTTCGCCACTCTTGTTCACCTCCATCTTCCTCACTCAACGAACCCCGCACTTGGAGGCCGCCCAGTAGCTCATTCCCGGTTTCTTATGCGACCTCGGCCGGGATTCCGGATGGTTTTTGGCACGCCTTGTTTGGGGCGCTCGGTCAGCGGCCGCATAAAGACGAGCAGCCTCAGAACATGCGACCGCGATACCGCTTGATGCGCTGTTCGTCAGGGAAGCTCTAGCTACCAAGACTGTGCACGGGCTCACACCCGCAGCACCATTGGCAGGTATTTGTACACTCGGTGGCAATATGTATTCATTTTAAGCATCTTCAGCATCCTAAGTATCCCAAGTATATCTCCTATCTTGGAGATAAACGAGTACTCGGCAGGGGATCAATAGATGTTGCCGCCCACTGTAGCAAGTTGGCAAGCGACCAACCCGCACAACCAAGATGGGATGGGATTACAAAGTGCCAACCTTTAGTTTCCTGCTAGCTGGCCTTTTTTGACGCTAAAACATACCTAATGTCAGCTGGAGCTTCTGGTCCTACTAATGTTTTACACGCATACTTGCTTGCCCCCAACCTCAGTTGGTCCGGCAAGCACGTTGACACTAAACATTTCTACACTCGCCGCAGATCACCTTCACCTTCTTTTCCATGGTGGGTGGTGGGTGGTGCGTTCCTGTCGACTCGTTGCCATTAGGTATATTTAACTCTATCCTCCCCTCTCACCCACTGCCTGTGCCTGGCGGTTTGCCTCTGCAGAATATCTTGCGCACAAGCACAATACAACTACCAAGTGACATCATCCTGCCATTACTTTCTCGGCACAGCTTTGCCACCACCACCGTCGACGACATGATCCCCAACGGAAGCAACACCATAACCCACCACCCTTCGGTCTACCACCTGCAGCACCTGCCTTCCAGCCGCAGCAGCTCTAGGTCGCCTGCTGTCCGCCATGCGTCTAGTACCGCAGTAGACACTGCGGCGCCAACGGGTGGCGATGATGCCGTTGAGCGCCATCCTCATTCTACCGATGTTGAGAGTCAAGTCACCGTTGGTAGAACCTCCCGATTTCCTCGTGTTGCCGCCGAGAGTGATCCCTTCGATCTCTCCTCATCATACAAGACCGACCTGGAACTTGAGCAGATCAAGGCCAACTCGTCCCGCAAGAGAGGCGTCGGCAAGCTCATCCCAACGTCCAAGCAGGACGCCCGCAAAGTCCGCGGATTCTACCGGAACCAGAATGCTGCCATCGAGCGCATGCTCAAGTCTGTCGAGGAGCATTGCGCCGAAGCCCGCCAGGAGCAGGGCGACGACCAGCTCAAATTCAGGATTGCCATCTGGGGCTCACTCGCCGCTAATGTTATACTGGCGATACTGCAACTATATGCTGCTATTTCCTCCGGCTCGCTGTCCCTGATTACCAGTATGGCTGATGCCGTTTTTGACCCATTGAGCACGTTGACTCTCATTCTGTCCAGTCGCGCAATCAAGAGAGTCGACCCGAGGCGGTTCCCCGCAGGCAAAGCTCGCCTTGAAACTGTTGGGAACATCCTATTCTGCATGCTCATGACGTCTGTTTCGTTCATTATCATTGCGTTCGCCGTCCAGCAGCTGATTACCACGGATGAGGACAAGAAGTTTCACGTTCCGTCCATCATCTCTGTCACCGTTGCTTTTGCGACAAAGTTCTCGCTCTTTCTCTACTGCTGGGGCCTCAAGGAAAAGTACAGTCAAGTCAATATTCTCTGGCAAGATCATCGCAACGACTTGGCGGTCAATTCCGTCGCCATTCTAACTAGTGTCGGTGGTTCGAAGATTGTCTGGTGGTTGGATCCTGCTGGTGCTATTCTGCTCTCTCTAGTGATCTCCGGCGTGTGGATGCACACTGCCTTTACCGAATTCCTGCTCCTGGTTGGCGTCTCAGCCTCGGTAGAGATTCAGCAGCTCATCACCTATGTTTGCCTGACGCACTCGGATGCTGTACAAGGGATCGATACCGTGCGCGTGTACCACTCGGGGCCGCGCCTGATCGCCGAGGTCGATATTGTCCTGGACCCCGATTGCTCACTGAGAGAATCGCACGACATTGCAGAAGAGCTTCAAACCAAACTCGAGAGCCTGCCCGATATTGAGCGATCGTATGTTCACATTGACTACGAGACCACACACAAGCCTGAGCACTTTTACAAAAAGGATCTCTAGGGGGGCAACTCTACTCTCCAGGTAGTTCATTAGGGTTTGTGAAGCAATGGGGGTTTTATGAAGGAGCCACAATACAGTAACGCGATTCATATTCGTTCAGCCAACAACACCTAATATTTCAGAATTGGTTTTGGCTCTCGACAACTGCATCCGTGAATATGCAACCGTCATAGCCTAGTAGTCAGCTCTCAACTTGGTCTCAACTTTTTCGACGACGACCCAGCCCTTGCTCACCTCGTGGCGAGTTGTTGGCAGCCCCGGCTTTTGCTTTGCTCGGTGAGCATCCAACGGCTGCATCACAGTGTCCTCGTAAAGCCCATCGCCGCCGCCGTGTGGCACTTTCCCCTTTGGTATCTTCCACTTGAGCACGTTCTCGTACGCCCACACCATCTCCTTTGTGAGCGGTGGCGGCAGCAGGCCGTCACCCGCCAGCGTGGACAGTCCCGCAAAGTTGAACAGCTCCCGCAGGTACTCGTTGGTCTCGGCGCCCCAGGGCACGTCGTGGAAGGGCCTCCCCTCTGCGCGCGTGCGCTCCGCGCGCTCCGCCTCCCACGCGCGCTGCTCCTCCACCGACGGCAGCGGCCGAGCGTTGCGGCCGGACCACAGGCGCGCGAGCGCGATCGCCTGGTACTCGAAGCTGCGGAACGTGATGGTCCTGGGGAACCCGACAACGCCGAGCGTGGGCCGGTCCGGGAAGAAGACGTGCTGGTAGCAGCCGACGAGGCGGTTGGCGCGGTAATCAAACAGCGGCCCGCCGCCGGTCGCCTCGTCCCAGAAGGGGAAGGACGGCTTGTAGCCGGTGCAGTAGATGACGGCGTCGACGTCGGTGAGGCTCGTGCCGTCGGCGAAGAGGATGGCGCCGTCGGCCGCCCGGTACTCGGAGATGACGGGCTTCCACGCTAGGCCGGGCGGCGGCTCGTCGCCCTCCCACATGGCGGGGGACCGGCGGGAGAGGTAGACGGGGCTTCGGGCGACACCGACGAGCTCCTCGCTTAGCTCCCGGCCGGAGACGGAGTTGCCGACGATGACGACGCGCTGGCCGGCGTAGGGCTTCGGGTTGCGATATCGCTTCGAATGGGATACCCGGACGGGATATCTCTCCATGTACTGCTCGAGACCATTGACCTTGGGAACCTGCGCTTCTGGTCAAACAAAGGCCGGCTCCGGCACTCTGCGAAGAGGCGGACGGTGGAGCGAACGTACATATGGGACGGCATAGTGGCCATTGGCCAGCACCACAGCGTCAAAAAACTCCTCCCACCACTCGTCGACCTGGCAGACGGGGTCGTGCTTCTTCAGCGTCAGCCTCCACTCGCCCTGCCCGTCGTGCTTGGAGTCGGGCGACCTTGCGAGGTCCTCGACGGCCGTGCCCGTCCGGAGCAGCGTGTCCGTCTGGTGCAGGGCAAAGTAATTTTCGACGTACTGCCGGGCGATGTAGTGTGGTGCAAAGGGACCGTACGGAAGGAGGGCGTCTGAAAACGTCATTATAATATTAGGGACGTTGGTGCTGCGCAGACCCCAAAGGCAGGATGTCAGTTGCTGCTCCAGGAACATCTCTTTTCGTTTCCAACCGGAGTGGTCTCACCTGAGAGAGTCATATACAGGAGTGGTTGACCATCGGTTTGTTCTGTCTGGCAAAGTTGTCGCTGGCAGGTTGGGCGGTATGGCTAGATGGGGGTCGATTTCAGAGGGTAGCTTCCCCGGCTCGATGGGTGCGACAGGCCCGGGATCCGGATCGTGAATCCTATTTTCTGATTAGAGTCGACCGTTCAGGCGTGGGATCAAGCTTTTCGTCACCTACCATGTACCGCCGGCGGTCTCACGACGTTCAAATACCCGGATTCGCTCAAAGTAGTGCTCTGCTTTGAGGGCGGCTGCCGCTATCGCGCCTGTAAGTGGAGGATTAGCCAGGTTGGTTGGACATTCTGGCTGGAGTGTATGGCAATACCAGACGGGCCAGCGCCAATAATGGCGACCGATGTTATCCTGCCCTGAGAAGAGGTCATCTCGTTTCAGAAAGGGGGCTATCAAGGTTGGTGATGTGTGTAAGAGACAACGTGTTGCCAGGCATGTATGTCATGACGGGATGGGACGGATTGCGACCCGCGCAAGCCCCCGACTGGTTGGATAATCCTGCCACATTTCGCCGTGACAATGAACCATAACCATTAACCAGTTGGATGAATGCTTACTCGACAATTTGCTGTTATCTTCCCGAGCTCCGGCTGGACCACGCATCGGCAGTGGGGACCCCGGGGCAGTTTTAGCTCCAAACGGGACGGGCTCGTCATCTGCACCCGCATTGCATCACCCCCCCTCCAGCAGGATCCCTTGCTTTCTGCCTTTTTGACAGAGGGGAGGGGCATTGGGGATTGCCCGTGCATTACAGCATTAATCAATTGCACCATCTCATCTATGGGGGTCTCACATTTGTCAGCTCGCGTCTGCGACTTCGGCAGCGGAACTTAACTTGGGCTGCTGGTGCCAATGCCTTTCTTGGTTGGGCATCTACACAATAGTTAGACCGACCTTGTCTCCGTCCAAAGCAACAAGAGAGAAATGGCTGCTGACGGTGATATCGAGAACCAGCGACAGGCGCCCACGGAAGAGACGCCGCTGCTGATAAATCATGAACAGGAACACAATGACGGCGTGCAAGAGCCGCGGCGGCGATACCTGTCGTATATCCTCAGAACGATCCTCGGCTTTATCGGAATAGGCATCGCGATACTCTTCGTCAAAGGCTGGATCGATGCCGGCAGCGACGTCGACGTAAGTCATAATGCCAACATTCCTCTGTACTAAGCCGGGACGAAGAGAAAAATAACTTTTTTTTTTGCCTTTCGCAGTTTGACTTCAAAAAGGCCCTCAAGAAGGCGCTGGGTGGCGGCCTAAGTGGTGCTGCAGCCATGGTGCTCCAGGTGCTTCTTCTAATGGTAGGTCAATCGTGCTGCACCCGCACTCGCCAGCTGAAGAAAAAGAAGTATTAAACAAATACCTTCTAGCCGCTGCGAACCATCATGAACTACCAGTACCGCTATGGGACTTCGTTTTCGGCGGCCACCGCGACCCTATATTCAAGCGGCGGCCTTCGGCGGTACTACGACGGCATCGGAGCAGCCTTGATCCAAGGTACGAGACAAACCATTGATAAGATGCATCATTGAAAAAAAGAGAAGGAGACAAGAAAGGTAACACAAGAAAATGACGTACTCACCATGAATGAAGGCCCCGTTTCAAGATTTGGCGACACCGCTGCCAACGCCGGTATCCTCGCCCTTCTCCAGTCCAACTCATACCTTAAAGACCTGCCCGTCCTTGTCAAGACGGTATTCGCTTCTCTTTGGTAAGGCTTATTCTTCTCTGCTTCATTTCTTCGGCGCCTATATCACAGGCTAACTGGGATATTAGCGCGGCCGCCTTTCGAATGATCCTCACCCCGGTCGACACCTTGAAAACTACCCTTCAAGTCCAAGGCGCCGACGGCACCGCGCTCCTCCGGGCGCGCATCAGCAAGCACGGCTTCGGGACGCTCTGGTGGGGAGCCTTTGCCACGGCGGGTGCCACGTTCGTGGGACATTACCCGTGGTTCGCGACGGTACGTTGTTGTTCTTCTCGGAAGGGAGAGCCCGCGGATAGCTGACTAGACGATTCTTGTCTCTGGGCAGTACAACATATTGAGCGAGGCCATCAGAGAGCCGCCCAAGGAGCAGATTGTCCTCTGGCTTCTCCGCCTCGCATTCATCGGGTTTGCCGCATCGCTGGTGTCTGACTGTGTGTCCAACTCGCTCCGGGTTGTCAAGACGTATCGCCAAGTCAACGACACCAAGGTATCCTACAGTAAGCAATGGCCGGCCCTGCGACACGTTTTTTTCTAACGTGCAACGCGTAGCCAAAGCAGCGCAGTTGGTGATTCAGGGCGATGGCGTGTTGGGTCTTTTAGGCCGCGGACTGCCGACGCGCATCCTATGCAACGGCCTGCAAGGACTTCTGTTCTCCATCCTGTGGAAGCTGTTTCTCGACCAGTGAGTTTACTGCCCAAGTATCCATATTCGAGACGCTGAAACCAGTCTTCCAGCTTAGAGTCGAGGAAAGGTGAATAGTGATGGCACTGTTGGGCTCGGGAAGAAGGGTGGTTCTGTCAGGTGGGGTTGTTGTCCTCACTCACCTGAGCTGAACCAGCTGCAGGTCATTGTCTCGGGTAAAGCAGGGTCGAGCGCCACTTGAGGGGGGGAAAGTTGCATTAATGCGCAAAATTATAGCATATTTGATATGTGATTTATTATTAATAAGCGAAATGAATTAGATACCGGGAATGCATGCCAACGTAGCATGCTGCTGTTACCTGCATTATCTGCCTGCAGGCGTGAGATGAGCGGGCGCTGGCGAGGCTGCAGAACAGTATAGCAACACTTGGACGCCAAAGATAACATGAGAATATCTTAATGCTGAGCTTTCATGAGCGTGTGTCTATTTCCTGTCAACTTATTTAGTAGTCTGTCGTCTCTTGTGGGAGTGCACTGACGACGCTGGCATGTAGGTGACATATTTATTATTATTGCGATAATAGACAACAACGCTTGTTTCGTCAACCCATTCCAAGCGGCCCCAATTCATCTCGCAGAAGCTCAAAATTACCTCTTGCAGGCATTGTTAGCGACAGATACACTGCAAGATACCAGCCATGGTTCGACAGCGCCGCCATGCAGCCACCAACATGTGTGTTTTTGCAGGAGAGGTAGTTGTTAGCCAAATGAATAATAGGGCACTTCTATAACCACTTGGCCAGGGTTAAAAGACTAGTTGCAAGTTTATCAGCTGTTATCAAGCATTTGGGTCCAACTAATAATAACTAAAAGCTCCCCACCTGCTCTGATCCCACCTCCACATCCTCTTCGTCCGTCACCAACCTCGTCGCCTCACCTGGCCTCCTCGCCTTTGTCCTCCCTCCGCAATATTTTTTTTTTCACGAAGTTCACGACTTCGTCGGAGCTGAGGACCGGGTCGGAGAGTCGTCTTTACCACGAATCTGGTCGTTACATTCCTTTCTCTATGACGTAGGATCCGTCAAGCTGCAGATTCGCCCTACGTCACCCCCACAACGCCAGAGGTTAGTAGGTACTTGGTGAGTACCTGGAGAGCTTGCTCTTGCTCCATCGATTTCTCCTCCGACCTCGTCAAACCACCATGGCAGCCCTTGCAGACGGAGAGCAAGTGTACGCGACAGTAAGAGACTCTACATCCCGTTTCTGCTTTTTATAAACCAATTGGTCTCGGAAGCTAACTCTTTACCCCTCCGCAGCTCCTCTTGACGGATTCGTACCTCCCAGGTCAGTCAGCCGTAGTCGTCATTGTCGCGTTGTCCTATTGTTGCAATGTCCCCGTCGACCAACAACTCCGCCTCAAACCTCAGAGCCTCAACTAATCCTCCAACGCTCCGTTATAGGTGCCCTGGTTCTCGCACACTCACTTCGTGATGCCGGAGCGTCGCGGAAGCTCGTCGCCTTCTTCACCCTCGACAGCGTCTCCGCCGCCTCCATCACGCAGCTCCGCGCCGTCTTTGACCATGTCGTCCCCGTCCCGCGCATCCGCAACGAGCTGTCCCTTGCGAACCTCTACCTGATGAATCGCCCGGACCTCGATTCCGCCTTCACCAAGATCAACCTCTGGAAGCAGACGCAGTTCTCCAGGATCGTCTATATTGACGCTGACGTTGTCGCCTACCGTGCGCCGGACGAGCTCTTTGCCCTGCCGTCGGGCACCGCCTTCGCTGCCGCGCCCGACATTGGCTGGCCGGACCTCTTCAACACTGGCGTTATGGTGCTGACGCCCAACATGGGCGACTATTATGCCCTCCTCGCCATGGCAGAGCGCGGCATCTCGTTTGACGGCGCGGACCAGGGCCTGCTGAACATGTACTTCAAAAACACCGTTCATCGTCTGTCCTTTACCTACAATGTCACACCTTCAGCGCATTATCAATATCTGCCAGCATATCGCCATTTTCAGTCTAGCATCAATATGGTTCATTTCATCGGCCCAAATAAGCCTTGGTTTGAAGGCCGTCATGCGTTGCACGGCGATTCGCCATATGGTGAAATGGTCGCTCGATGGTGGTCAGTCTATGATCGCCACTATCGTTCACAGGTACGCCCTTCACGAGCTCAATAATTCGGCTTTAACGGCTAACTCTGATTCGAAAGCATGAATCCCCACCCCAAATCCAAATCACATACGCTTCTCCGCAACAAGAGCCACAGCACCAACACCACATCGTGTCGTTGCCTCAGCCAGATACACAGACGTATCATAATACACAATCAACAGCAGCTCAGCCTTCTCAACCGCCGCCGTCTTCTCTCATGTCTCAAATTTCTCATAACAATACAAACGTCAAAAATGAGGAGGCTACGAAAGCCCATTCGCGCAATCAGAGTTGGGATGCTCAGAGGTAAGACGAACGCGCCTCGTGAACCAAAAATCCACCGTTTCCTAAGCGTTTTTAGGCAACCCCCTCCCAGATATTCGAAACCAGAGGCAGAGAACTTTCCAAACACCCATTATACCATGTCCCAAGACGTGAAGCCTTTCGTACCTCCTGCTAGGTACCCTAGCCCGCCCAAGGACATGTGGTATGAAGTTCCCAAGCAGCGCCCCGCGCCCTCGACACAGCCTCCTAAAGTGATATTTCCCTGGGAGAGTCAACAAACTCAGGCATCCCGCGCGTTTCCCGCCATACCGGACGAGCCCCCGGCACTAAAGGAGCGCTCAGTCGAGACACAAGCGCCGCAAGGCACTTCCCCCCAAGCTGATTCGGTCCTGGCCAAGCCCGCGGCGACCACATCTGCGCCGTCTACGAGCATATGGAGCTCGTTCACCCTGGTCAACGCGTGGGACGACGTACCCGAGATCAATCGGTACGTCGAGCGCGCGGCCCGCGGCCACCGCCGTGGCAAGAGCCTGCCAGCCACCGTGCCGCCGGCAGCCTCCAAGCGCGGTGGCTCCGACGCCCCTAAACCCACAGCTGCTCGACAAAATGAACCCGCTAGTTCCGGCGCTGGCGCCCGCAGCCTCAGACTCACAGACTTCCCGACAGAGGTCGAGCGCCCGAGCTTGCCCGTCACGCCCGCGCCCGTCCGCCGACCGTCGTTCTGGGGCGATAACAAGGAGGGCGACGCCGAGAGCAAGGATGGAGCACCCCGGACGGTGCCAGCTGCAGACGGGGTTCCTGCGCAGTACGAATGGGTAAGTTAGCCATCATCTCCTCTTTTCCCGTTTTCTGTCCCCTCCCCCCTTCCTTCTCTTTATTGTATCTGCAAGCCCCTCAAGAAGTAGTGGAAATTGACTCTTGATCGACCACAGGACCCGTCGGAGCAACTGCAAAAACTCGCTGCCCAGCACTCGGAGGAGCTCCTACGGCGGCTCTCCGGCGCGGACAGCGAGTCCCTCGGCATGTTCAACCCATCCCCGCCCCTGGCGGCGTCGTCCTCTCCTCCAGCGACGGCCGTCGCGGCCGTCTCGCCGACGAGTAGTCCCCCGGTTCTGAGCCCGACACCCATAAAGCCGACCGAGGCTACGCCCAGGGCCCTCCAGCATCTCCCGAGCGGCAAAATCGACAGCTAAGCCAGCTGATGCACCCTACTTGATACTGATGGGCCCAGACACGTCATGATGGTCATATTTTCCCCTGAGCGCTGTGTTTTTTGCTCGTTGTATTGTATGGTTTTCTGTGTCTGTCGTGCTTGATCTGCTGCCTGCTCTGTTTCTTCATTTTTATACTTTCAGACTTGTGCTCCCGAGGCGCTGTTTTGCTGCCACCTTTTGGAAACTTATGGAAGTCATCAACGACGAGCATAGTTTGTTTCACTTGCTGCCGTGGTCTTCTCCTGTAACTATTCCCCCTCGTCTTCGACCTGCTCTTCGCTTCGGCCAAAAGCAACTTGACGTTATTGAGCTGTACAATTACACACCATTTGATCCCTCACAACACGATATATCTTATTTCACATTCGCACTTGGGTACTGATGTGCTATATCGCCTGTTCAAAAGGCAAGGCAGCAATGGTGCCTTGCTGGAGAAGAATATAAGTACAAAGCAGAGCCGTCCGACTTGTTGTGGTTGTGAGTCTCATTGAAGCAAAAAAAAAAACCTTGGTCGTTTGGGCCGCCAACATTGGTATCCCGCACGCTATGTTCCTATACAGTGCGCTGAATTATTCCACTTCACTCATCTTCTTCGTCAGAAGCGTCCTCCATCGTGACAGCCTTGCCCGCAGCTTTACTGCTTTCGGCAGGCGCCGCGTCGTCTTCCCTAGGGCATTCGTCTTCGCCTTCTACCGTGGCGCTACCACGACTGTCGCTGTCCTCCGATGGCTGGATGCTTCCAGCCGCTTCAGCCTCAACCGACACAGCAGGCACCGCTGTCAGCTCAGGCCTAGGTGCTGCTCCACCGTTGTTAGAGCCAGCAAGACGAAAGTTATTGGTCCCAGGAATTCTCTCCAAAACGGAGACATTGCTTCGTTGAGTTGGCTGTGATGTGGGAGCCGGGTGCGGGGTGGGAGCGTGAAAGGTGCGCTCTTCACCCAGCGACGATGTGGCAGGGCCGGCAGATGAAGCCCGCGACGAGCGTTGTGTACTAGTAGGTTGGATGCGATTTTGATTATCCAGCCGCTGCAACGGCATCAATGTCCATCCTGGAGGAATGGAAACACCGTCCGGCAAGTCGGGGCTGCCAGCTGGGATGGATGTAGAGTATGAAGTAGCTACATGTCTCGCCATAAAAGGGCTTCGCGTACGCGGTGGTACACTTCTGCTACTTCGTAGCCGGGATGAGCTTTGGCCAGGGATTTGGTCCTGCGGCTGAGTTTCGGGCCCAGGCGGAGGAGGTCCGTCATGTTCATGATGTAGTGTCTCCAGCCGCTCAAGTTCAGTGACAAGCTGCCCAAGAACTTGCAGCTGCTCACTAGAGACACGAAGGGCCTCAGTTTCTTGGCGGATCAATACAGCGGCTTGGGTATACATATTTGACAGTGCTCGAAGCCTGTGCGATCTCAAGTCGGCTGTCTGGCTCAACAGAGTTTGGCGTATAGCGCTTGAGTTTGCATCTGGTTGATGACGTGTTTGCATTGAGGAGACTAATTGTTGATGTCGGGCAGTCAAGGATTGGGTGTGTGGATGTAGTGCTTGACCTGCAGCAAGGGGGGTTCCGGCACTCTGCTGGGGAGGCTGGGGAGCTGGTTGTGACAGCGAAGCACTGTCCTGTGGTTGCGCTCCCGCAGCATTCTGTGGGACAGAATGGAGCCAGCGTCGTCGCAGCTGATCGTCCGCTTCTTGCCGACGCCGCTCCTCCTCTCTAATGAAGTCACGTATGTCCATCGGCCGTACATTTGCCACGTTAGGGTCCTGGGGAGCCTGGGGAGCAGCATGAATGGGCTCGCGCGGTGCCTCCACATTCAAGCCAGCTTGAATAGGAGCCGGGTCAAGTCGTGGCTGTCCCAATCCAAATCTGCCTAAGTCAGGTTCCTGAAATCCGACCTGAGCAGCTTGAATTCCGTTATTAGGAAGTTGCGCGGCCGCCGGGACAGGGTTCGCATTTCCGTTCGCTGCAGGTGGCACTCGATCGGGAGTAACTGGCCGTCTGCACGTTGGGCAGACTTGCTGCCTCTCAAGCCAACTTTTGAGGCAGCCCAGGTGCAATATGTGACCACATGGTAGCTTTTTGGGTCGAATACGATCGAGGGCCCCAGGGTTAGCGTTAAGATCCCAAACCCGCATATCTTCCCGGCAAATAATGCAGGTGTTTTCGTGGTCCAGTTCAGATTGCGTGGCATCCGGGTATCGATTCATCTCCTGGATGGCACGGCGGTACCGCAAGACTGAGTTGAGGCGCTTCAAAAAATCTCTAGCCGTTATGAGCAAGTCTCGCAGGATGTGGACCGGGAACATATAGAATACTGTTAACAAAACAAAGAAGGCAACATAAAGTATAAGCTTCAGTGTGTCTGTATTATTACTGTTAGTGAGAAGCTTCGGGGGTAGCGTTTGGCAACTTGCCTGTTAAGAGATCCAGCCATAGCACCCATTCGCCCTTTGTAGCCCAGCCAGGCACCTCAATGTCCATCTCGTCAACTTCGTCTGGATTAGGCAGAGGTTCTTCGGCATCGGCTGGATGGCCACTGGCAGCCGCGTCTTGTCGCTGTCGTATCATTGCATCTCTCTGCTCCCGGAGCTCTTGCTTCCGCTCCAGAAGACGTGCTTGCGTCTGTGTCTGGATCATCTTTTGCTCAATGATCGAGAGTATGTATCGAACCCCAGATCGTCCGGAGGTGGTTGCAAGAACAGCAAATTCGAATAGGAACATAACCATCATATCGGCTCTAGCTTCTTGAATCACGGTATTGATACAGTATCGAAGGATCCAGACGTCGTAAACGAAGCTCATGAGAAGCGAGACGGTCAGGCGAGTGTGAAAGAGGCGGGGATTTGACGGCGGTTGCTGTTCCAGAAACTCGACCCGACCGTCCCCAATCCATCCCCATACCTTGCCTGTGACGAGAGCCGTGAACATGACAAGAAACCAAGCCCCAAGTTCGTCGCGAAAGATAGTCATAGCTAAGCATGTTTCTGTAATGGCGAACCAGGCTCGTTCTGTGAGTTGCTCGACTTCGGCGGTTCTTAGGCTTCCCCAGCACAATTGAGAGAGTGCGTATAGAAATGTTGTGTAAATAAGTAAGATAAAGTTGATCAAAACCTAGCACGAGATTCATGTTAGGCGGCCGATGAGCGAAACAGGCGTTGGCATAGCTTTGCTCACCAGCAAGCAGAAATTGCTCTGTGACAGGTAGACCATGGCCGAGTAGAAGTTGGCCCTTTGCTGAAAAGCCGAGAAGACAACGGCGCCCGCGAGAGCCGTTGACGCCTGAAGACGATCGATAGGTTAGTCCTGACGACGTTTGATGGCCCTCAGGCGCGAACCATGGAATAGCTTACCCCGGCATACCATCCAAGACGCATCTTAGGCATTGGCGCAAGACTGTCAATGTCAATATCCAATAACTAGGCTGTGCGATCCTGCTATATCCCCATTTTTGGACGTCCGGGACAAGCGAAGCAACAGAGGATGGTGGCGATTCGTGGCAAGTGAGGACACGGCAATCGTCTAAAAGCCACGTTAGTGGTTGGCTGTCTGGGGTCGCGTTCTCCAACACAATGACGCACTTAGTCACGCCCGGCACGTGATAATGCGAGCTATGGTGGGGCACGGAGTTGATACCCTGAACACAGCTTGACGACAAGGCTTTTGCTGGATGGATATACATAGTGTCTCCAGGTTTTTTTTTTTTTTTTTCATCTTCCGTTTGGTCACTAAAATAAGAGGATTATACAGATCCGAAAGATGAGTTTCGAGATTTCTGGATGCCTTCTATACCGTCCCAAACATTGCGGGAGTCGATCCTCGAGCAGCCTGTGAAGCGCTAGATTTGGCTTTGGCAACTCACCCTAGGCCGCTTCCTTCAGATAGCCATACTGTGCATGGGTTTGCGTCATTCTATGTTAAGCGATTTTACCTATTCGACTCCAATGATTATTACATTTAGATTCCTTTGGCTTAACGTTCAGAAAGGTAGGCGCGCCAACGACAAGTTTAAGCGCGATACGTCGTCTAAAATGTCTAGGACAGTTTTTTACCAAAGTCTTCAGAAGGTCACCGAATTCCGAGATACAGACGGCCGTTGTATTATAAGTGGTCGGAACTTGCGAATAGCAATGGAAGATGTCTGAAAAACGCGCGCAGTTATTAAAGTGCAGGCTGTCTAGAGCCGCGGTGGGCTTTACACTCATAGAACCTAAAGATCTTAAGCCAGATTATTGTGGTGATTTCTTAACAGAAGCTACTCTTCCAACATCTAAGCAAAAATGGATATCGACCGCTGGCTTTATAGTTTACATTAGGGAAACTGCTAGAAAGATTGTTAAAAAAAATAAGAAAATTAAAGTATTAAAACAGTTGGGATAGTTAAGATTGTCAAGATTGTCAAGATTATCAAGATTGTCAAGATTATCAAGATTGTCAAGATTGTCAAGATTATCAAGATTATCAAGATATATAAAAACATAGAATAAATAGAATAGTTATCTATGGGGAAATTAATATTGCTACCCAGTGTATTATTTCTGGAGATTGCTATTTTCAGCAATTCTAAAGACCGCGCTCTGTTAGGGTTGAAGATAATACCAGGCATGAGTGATGGCGATATTCTCACCTAATCGTATAGTTAGGCTGATAATAATGAACTGTATATGAGCTAATCTGTTTGTTTGCTAAAGGCTAATAGTCGTGACAGAAAACCCCCCCATTCAGCAATGAGTGTAAGAGCCTGTTAAGAGTCAACATATTCCATGACATGTCTGAAGATGGAGCATAGCAGAAACGAATCTTGTAGGTGCTGCCGAAATATCTAAAAAGCTCTTCCATTGATCTTTTCAATTGATTTTTTTTCTCTGTGGTTTGTAAAGCCCAGACAACAATGTGGCAGGCCTCGACAATACCGTTGCCTCAATCACTGCCTCTCTCGCTGCCTCTCTCGCTGCCTCTCTCGCTGCCTCAATCACTGTGCCAACCTGTGAGTCTTTGACCACCTGCTCTACCTGTGCTAAATCAAGGCCACATGGAGCAATTAAGTTCCTGCATTATCCTATACAAATTCTGGTGTATCTACAAGTGACGCTTTCGGTAAAGGAGGTTGTATGGGCTCAATGAGCCCAAAAAACAGCCCTCGAGGACAAATGTCGGTCATTTTATAGACTATATACCAAAAATAAGATAAAACTAGCTTTTATCGATACAAATTAGTTTGATGTGATAGGGGGATGGGATTATGGGCGGAGACGCGTGGCCTTCTACACAGTCAGGTAGAGGTGCGCCGAACCCGTTATAAAGAAACAGGATAAATAAATGGCGATTTGAACTCATATTAATTTCTTGCACTTATTATAGATATCTTCATAGGTTTGTATTTTGCCTTTATTGTGCCTCGAGCTTGTGGCTTCTCGGCCGTTGAACAACGCATGACCGTAAGAGATGCGCAACACGGCACTTAGCTAGACCTACACAATACAATTAGTAATTTTCGTCGCAGCTATGCTTTAATTTTTGTTGTTTATGTAGATGAAGCAAAATTGATTCCAGACCAAGTGGTATAGGGGACGTGATTTTGAAACCACCCCGCGATGACGCTGACCGGATCTCGAACCGCTGTTCTTGAGGTTGGATGACGAACACACAAATGTCAGGTCAAAGGTAGTATTCTCCGCTCTGAATACATTAAACAACAGTTTCAAAATTGCCGAGAAAATCAATGTGCAACTTCTGTTCACTTGTTAATAGATGGTAGCTGAGTTTAACATTGGTAGTTACATGAGAACTGGCTCAGGCCTTGTTTGTAGTCTTTATTTTAGTGTTGTTTATTTCGTTATGAGAAGTAGGAAGATCTTATAAGGAGTCTTTAGAGTACTTATTTGCGATGCATCCGATGGAGGGCTGCACCCCTGTGGCGCGGGCATATACGATGAATGCGAAGAGTCCTCCGCGTTCGGCAGCGAACCGATAGGAGGAAGCCAAGAATAGCCCCGACTCGTCTGGAGAGAGTCCGCTATTTTGTATAGATTACAATGCTAGGCGTCCTGTCTGCCTATTTTGTGCCTGCGGTAAAGAAAAGGGAATCTGGCGAACCTAACAACGCGGGACGAATATCATGAAACTGCACATTCTTGGGTAGATGGGCAACGGAAACTACAAGGGTAAAGGACGAATACAATTAGCAACCAGAATGAGTCAGAACAATGTGTACATGACCTGACCTCGCAATTATCCCCTTCAGGATCGCAGATTCACAAGGCACCCAAATGGGCAAGTGGCTGAGAAAACCCACTACGAAGGGCAACTGTGCATCCATATCACCACAACACTGGGTAATAATAAGACCCTGAACGTGCTGCTTAACTTGTGGGTAATGATTTTTGAGTTGTGGTTTGCGTTTTCTGCCCCATATCAAATTCGGCAATCACTGTACCGGGTAAAAATAAAATGCGCCTGTAGTCAACCTCGCCCCATCACCCACCCGCCTCCTCTCACCTCTACTCAACAAGCGAAAATGGATAATGCACCAATGCACGCCCCCCCATGTTGAGCGGAACTAGTTCCGCGTGTTAAGCGATTTTACCAGAGCCGCTGGCGCCACTAAATTCTACCCTGACACTCCCCCCTGGCAAATTTTGACTTGAGGGGGGCCTAGCAGACTCGAAGGAGCATGATCCCACGAGCCGAGCCAGCCATTTTGACCTGCAAGAGTTAAACAACATCCCGGCGCGGCAGGTATATAATAGCAGCTGACATATTACTCTGGCACCGCCCCCAAAGACAGCTTCACGAAATATGCAGTATCCTCCTGGCCCCTAGTTATTCTGCAGCCGCGATTACATCGCCAAGACAGAAAAGAGTTGAGCCCACCCCATAGTATCGAAACTTTTCTGACCACCCAATTAGCAAGTATAGAATAATAGCCCAGGGATCCTTTTCGCCTTGCACGCTTTTCCCACCTGGGACAACGACACCGCCGCCACCGGCCCCCATGCCGCAGGGCCCAAGCGTCCACACGAAGTGAAGGGGGTGGTTGTGGCCAGGAACGAGCGTCCGAAGGAAATCCCGAGATTTCCTTCTCGAATATCAAAAAGATGACAGAAGGGCAAAAAAAAAAAAGGAACAACTCGACCCGGGCGTCAAGCTGCGGCGGCAGCATGCAGGTAACACACCAAGTGGCCAGGCCACATCCTGACGGCAAGTTTTTCACTCAGCCGTCGGAAACGGGCTCAGGACGATGAGGCGAACGCGTCGCGCAGGGCTCACTCAGCTCAGCCCTGCCATGGCATTTTGTTCTAGAAATTCGCAAAGGGGCCAAGAAAAAAGCCCGTTCAATATCGTGAGGCCAACTACAAATGCAGGCACACGGTGGAGAGATGCTCCAGTTCTCAACAACACAACGGACAGTGTCCGAAGGCTGTCTGCATCTATGGGTTTTCATCGTTGTTTCCTCTTTTGGGCTCACATATCCGATCAATAAAAGGGCATCGCATATGCGTGGTGGCGCTAGGTTGCCTTATTCATGCGACCATTGTATCGTTGCAAAGGATAATCCATCGTGACCGGCTGGCCGTTGCGGCGTCAACGGGGCAAGGCTGAGTCCGGCCTGGAACAATCTCGTACTTCTTGGTCACCGCCACGATCCAGATCCGTCTTCCCCTTGTTTGGATAATCTGATGCACGCCAAATCAATAAGAAGACGGCGGCCTCCGCGGGATGCACCAAGGAATGATGCTAACTACCTACCAGTTGGAAAGTTTTCATGTCTTGAACAACTCCGCCTCAAATGCTGGGATCGAACCAGCCTGGATGTCATGCCCTAGAGCTTGTTGATCTGTGATCCCTTGTTAACATGAGACGTGTAACGGCATACCCAGGACTCCCCGATCTGGACTGAAACTGCTCAAAGGCCAAATAATTTGTGACGGACGAGAGGTCTTCATGACTACAATATCGCGAGTCGAATTGTATAGCACCCTGGCTGGAAGCTTGACACCTTTCCGGAATCGAAATTAGTTCACAAATGTCTCAACAAGGACCAAGACACAGCTCCCGTCATTGGCTTTCCCGAAAGTTACTCATGGCCCAAAACAGCCACCCGAGAAGCGTGGGAGCAAGGGTTCTAGTATCCGGACTTTGTAGTTTACCGAAGACCGAGATCTAAAGTGATAAGTCTTTGAAAGCGAGAACCCATGTCCAGGAGTCGCTTCAACAGTCAATATGCGGAAACGCCTCCTCGTCTTTGCAACTGTCAATCGCAATTTGAACATGCCATGTTTTCTTCTTTATGCGCCCTTGTATTTCTTCAAAGCGCAAGCGGGACTGCCAACCAACTATTGAGTATCAGTCAGCGGGAATGCGTTATTATTAGTGACGACTTTTTCATGCCACATCCCGCCAATGCACCCCAGTGAAGATCCACACCCTCCTCGTCCCCGTCTGTCACGTCCGAAGCTCAGAGGGTTGACGAGGCAAGTTGAACCTCTTTCCCCTCCCCTGCGCTGCTGAGGAGTGACACCCAGAAAGCCCTCCCCAATTGTGTGTTATTGATGCAAGGTGTCTCCCATGAGACTGCATAAGTACTTGCGAGGCATAATGATCAGGTGCCGTTGCCCAGACACAAATGTTATTCGGCGATGAATTGACGGCATTTTTTCTCCGACTTTGCCGGGTGTGAAGCGGCCCGGTTGAGCGGCTCAGGGTGATGCTGTTTCTATAGCAAATGACTGGTCATTGCACGGCAAAAAGCGGGCAACAGCAAATAACCCGATAGTATTGGTGATTCGAATTTTATGTAAAAGATGATCACGCTAGACAAGGACGACGAGGCTCGTTTACAAGGCAGGTCCCTGCAAAAAGATTACGTATAAAAAATTCCGACGAAATCTACACCAACCATAAAAAAAGCGACGGAAACAAGGTGGCCAACGAGCGCCTCGTTAAATTATGTACAGGTTACGGAGCAGTTCAACGTCCGCAAAATGGGTATTATTGGGCAGATTTCTGAGAATAACCGCATCTTTGGTTCCCTCCCACTTTTGTGAGCGAGCGAGCTTCTTTCCCCTCCTCTGAACAACGAGGGGAAAAAAGGCAAGAAGGCAGAGGCGGGGAAAGCAAGCCAGCCTGTGCCGCAGCCAAAGCGTGCAGATTTGCCCTCGACATGGCGTCCCGCGCGGCATTGGAAAGTGGGCAAGTGCAGCCAAAAAAAAGGCGTCACTTTTTGCTCCAAAGGAGAAGCCCGGTTTGCCGTGTGGCGGCGGACAACTGGACGATGCTTGTGCAACATTGAATTCGCTGGGCCCTAATAAGACGAGGGTTCAATTTTGGCTATCGCGAATTTTACTCTGTAAAGTCGACTGTGCCAGCAGAAAAGCTCTGCACCGGCCCATCAACGATCCCCCTCTCAACTCGCGCCGCAGTTCAGTTGGTGGTGTTGGTGGTGGTGTCCCGTCAGTAAGTTGCCTCCCCGGCAAGGGCCATCTTGAGTGCTGAGTCGACAAGATGCACCCCCCCTCTCCCCCGCTCCCAACGGCTTATTCGCTGGCGACAGGGATATAGAGTTATGTCTAGAGACATGTTATGCTAGTGACATGGATGGCTTTGACGTCAGTGCCTTGTACTTGTTGACTGTTCGGTTCGCTTCTTTTTTTTTTTCGGAAAAAATGAAAAAATGAAAGAAAAACTCAAATCATTCGATCAACTGTAAAACAGGTAGTGAGACTATAGGAACTGAAATCTTGATCTGTGCTGATCCGGATGGCTCATATCTGTATCAATACCTACCAGCCATGTCTGTAGTCAACTCTCACTTGGGTGTAGGATGTATATGCTGTATTTTGGTGGTTGATTATTAGGTAAGTTGCATCTCGCAACTGTCTCTGCCGCCGTTACACCAGCGGTGGGCTCCGACTCTTTAGTCACACCAATCGACAGCCAAGACAAGGCAAGAACAGGCAGACCACGGCCAAGACCCGAGACATGCACACACAATTTATTTAGCCAACCCTGTTTTTTCGGGAGGTGCCTCTGCTAATAATACACACACATGCATGGCTCGTCCAGGATGCTCGACATCCACAGGCCCCTCACTATAGGCTAGCTGGATAAGGCAAAGGACACCGCGCTGGCAGCCTTGCTATACCTTTGCTGGGTTAATCCGTATGCACATGCAGACATGTATGTACATGCTAAGTTGATGTACTTTGGAGGTGGTGGAGGTGACAGCCGTCTCACAATGGGTGTCGTGTTGATTTCGCCCTGCACATGCATGGAGCACATTGCCTCCAGGTAACATTGTTACCAGTGTGGTGGTCCTCGCCGCCGTTTTTTGCGCCAGTCACCAGTCAGGATAGACGACAGAGAGTGTATACCTGCATCTCGCCGAGCCCGCCACATGTATACTTTACCTTTACTATACATTCTCCCATCTGGAAGCTTATTCTCGGGGCGGAGGTCTGCAGCACGCACCACTACAACACCTACCGCTCCACCAGCATGTCACTCTTCCTCCCTCTCCAGCTGGCGTCGAAACAAGGCGAGAGACTAGCGCTCGCTCCCCCGCCCTTGCAGCATCGTCAAGGCCTCCGCCCGCCGCGTCGGATCTTTCCCGTGACGCCCTGGATGTTTGTATGTACTGTACCTACCACGCAGCGGCCAACTCCGGCGGCAGGCAGACTTGTGATGATCAACCCTATCTCGCAACCTGGCGGGTCGACTTGCGCCCGCATGGTAGTTCAAGATGCCACCGCCTTGCGTTTTCGTCACCGGCACGGAGATGTAAACTTTCTTGTTGTCTACATACTGCCAACCCAAGCGACAGGCCGTGCAGATTTCACACGATCGAGACATACATGGGCATCGGGGTTGCATGCGGAGAGGGGGAAAGGGGGAAAGGGGGAAAGGGAGGGGGGGCTCTGTTTTTTTTTTCCTTCTTTTTAATGATCTCTGTGAAAATTACATTGGTGATCGTCGGCATTCATCAATGTGACGCTGACGCCGCAATCTTGCTCCCGTATGACTTTTTTGCCAATATCGAGTCACGCCGCCACAGCAGCGCTCATATTTACGATTTATCCTGTCATACCCGACGGGCCAGCAGCACCAACACCGTAGCGACCTTTTCTGTCTCCATACTTTGCAACTTGCTGCCGTTCTGAGCTAGGTGTCGTTTGATCATCGTTATCGTATTACCAGCGCATGATGAAGCGCCTCCCAGCCGCCCCTGCAGGGAACCGTCGTCGCCTGCGGCAGCTAAATCAATGCAACGACGTACCGTTGGCAAATACGAGCATAAACATACCCCGTGATATTAAATGAGAATCGGCATGTCAATGCAAGGCCCCGAAAATATGGGCTCAGTCCGTGTCAATGGCACGAGAGAAACCGGATCGCGCATTTTTGTCCTGCCTCCACGAAGCTTGACCCGGGGCGCTGCGTCATCCCGTCTTGGCAGCCCTACGGAACTTGTTGACTTTTTCGCGTATTATTAGCATTTGAAATCATCAACGTTCCGCACCAGTAAGAAAAACTACAGAGCAGCCATAAATTCAACGCAGGGGCCAGCCAAGCCCGCCCGATTTCTGAGCCGCCTCCCGTGATGGGCTACCACACTCTCCAAGAGATGCAACAGCGGTCATTGCTTCATTAGGTGTACGAGGACGCCACACTCGCTCGTTTTCCCTCCCAAGCCAAGAAGCATGGACCCCGATGCCACTTCACCGAACTGCGGCCCTCATCGAGTTCAATCCTTTCCCCCCCTCCTCTCTGGTTCCCGCGCCTTGTGCGCCAGACACGACTGCATGGTTCTGAATCAAGCCAGGATGGATGGACTCATAAGCTACGGACTTCGCGGCGAGCGACCGTCGCTAATAACCAGCCAGAGGGTAAGGAGGGGGGGGGTGTTATTGGGGGCGAGGGGAAAAGCACGGCGATCATCCTGATGGCAGCAAGCCTGAGAGGCCTCTCGGTCACGCGAGCCAGTACCATGATATCGGAGTGAGAGACACAGACCCAAAAGATTGCCCCCTGTTACTATTGATCGAATCGAATCATTTCCCAGAATGCCGGGTTCAACCTGTTACGGAGGAGGGGGGGGGTGGTTTATGCAGGGCCGCCTTTTTGGGTGGCGGATGCGACGGCGCCAACTTTGCTTCTTAAGAGCAAGGTTAGTTTTATCTGCCGATCAATGCTTGGTCTCTAGCAGGGGTTATTACCTATACCCTGTCTTGACTGAAATCGAGTTCACAAGCGAAACGACGACAAAAGAAGACGGTACGGGCGGCAATATCCGCAATCCATCACGGGCAGTCTCTCTTTGTGATGTTCTCCTGTAACTCGTCACGCCGTCATCGCACGCCCTCGTGAACAAGACTCCATCCTATCCAAATGAGTTAGTCAGTTTAGATCTGGCCACGTTAGTCATCCGGACGTAGCCCGAGGAGGGGGTTCCAACTCATAAGCCCATTGCCAACGCAGATCTCGCGGCGAGTGGCGTCTGGCGCCGTCGTTAGCCGGGAAGCTTATCATCACGGGTGTCGCTGCCAGTTTGGACTCGCCGGTCATTAGTATTCCAGGCGGGCGGGCGCACAAAGATATAATTAGTTTGTTTTTGTTTTTTGTTTTTTTTTTTTTTTTGCGGCGTTCTGAACCCTTCAATGGTCCCAGGTACTCGGAGACCAACTCTAAGTCGTGGCAGTCGGCTTTTCCCAAGCAGTTAGTGTGCAGGCGGGGGCACTCCCTGTTGGCTTTTAGCAGGATCTCTGTCCCTCTCTGCCTAGTTGGTGGAGAACGCGGATAAGATGATGATCCCCCGGCATGGCTCGGGCGTCTGTCTCTTCAACTTCTCCCTGAATATTACCAGGCTGTGATGTTTATGCGATAAATACGACAGGCGACGGCGAGCCCCATTATCGCACCACCCCTGCTAGCTATTCAACGTCTCTTCAGCGGCGGATAGGGCGTTATTGCGCCGGTTATTGGCTACTAGTCATCGTTGGGTCTGGATTCGCGCCCAGGCGATGTGACAAAGCTGGCCCAAAACCGACCCCCCCTTTTCGACTTTGTTGTCGCTCGACATGCCGACTGGTCGGGAAGCGTTGCCGGCCAGTCGTCCGATTGTGACCAGGGGTACGGGAGATGCGATGCCGTTTCTGCGCGCCGGCTTTCTCCTGGCAAGGCAGCGAAGCGGTTGGGCTTGCAATTACGTAGGGCCCTGCTGCTGACCTATTCTTATTTGCGACCGCGCCTTGGACGCCCGGCTGGGGGGATCGTCTCGGCGTGATGGGCAGCCGTGCCGCCTCAAGAAATATGAACGGAATGACCCTGTAACAGTCTCAATTCTACTCAATATTCATCTGTCCCCCAATTTTGTACAGGTTGGTGGTCCAAAGTAAATACTACACAACCGGTCATTTCATAGGTACAGTACAACGACGGGTTGTGGGGGAGTTAGCGTATGTACATGGATACATTGGGGGATTCACTGAAACCAAGAAGCGTTGTGTACAGACACTCAAAGTACAAGGTATAGTATATGCACAATACAGTACAAAATATACGTTTTTATGTCGCAGTTCGAGACTTTGTCATTACAAGCGGCTGGCCCCAGTTGAAGTGTAACCTCAAACGCCCAAAGCCAATTGTGCATACGAATGAGGGTGTTGAAGACATACAAGCAATATTAGGAAGGAATCAAGCTGTGGGGAGAGACTCAACTTTCCGTCAGAGCCCATTCCATTCTACTGAGAATCTAGATATTGACACCTGTTTCTGACCCATTTTTCCTCATCGGTAATCTCGTCTTTGGTCAAAAGGAGTAAACGACAAAGTTGCACAAGGCTGGTAAGCCCTGCATAGCGGTTCAATATGGGGAGGGGTACATTTGATGAGAAGGTGTGTTACATTACATGCACATCGATGACACCCTCCGCGACCTCGACCGCGCATCCTGCCGACGCACCGGTCTCGGGTTTTCTGTCCAAGTAACGAATTAGCCAACTAATGATACAATCCCGCATTGTATTCGCAATCTCTCATGATCTGAAATCGCCACAGGAAACCAGCACCATCGCCGCCTGACACTGCCTAGTCGCAAAGCTTTCCTCTTTCCAGCACATAATGATTGACTGTGGTCAGACACTAGCACTTGGCAACTGTCGGTCGAGGGGTGTCCCTAAAAAAAGCAATGCGGTGCCTGGTTCGGGTTTCCCGTATTGCATCCCGCGCTTTTGGTTTGTTGCCCAACAATTGTGTGTGTAAAGGCCACAGGCATTGGGCCTGCTTATACTGCGTCAGTACTAATGTCCACAGTGATCATCCTTGCCAATGGCGATCACCAGCTGCCTTGGTTCGTGAGGCGACGAATGGCCAACAGCTTAATCACGTCCCAGCTCTACCTGTCCCCCTGTCTCGTAATTCGTACCGGGCTCTCCTTTGAAATTTGGCACGACTCATCACTACGGATAGTTGCTGGGTAGTTGCTGGCACTGGCACAGCCTCAGCCCTACGGGAGGTTGTAGAGCGGCCCAGGCAGGACAAGGCGCTTCTCATTCTCACTAACTTATCCATCGTTAGAACAGTCTTGCTTCGCCACAGAAACAGACAGAGGGGATTGTCCGACAGCCGACGACCGGGGAAACCCTATCGGCTAGGCTGTTTCTCCAGCGCTAAGAATTGGCAAGATTAGCCAGCTAAAATAACGCTTGGCTAGTGCAGTGGCACCGTTGCCTCACTTGTTGATCCCTCTTGTTGCTGCCAACCCTAGACCTGTGATGGCTTTTGTTTGAATGCATTGCTGATGATCATTTCAGCAGTAGTTGATCGCAAAGCTGCTGCTACACGATATGAATTATTGCTTACTATGTTTCAGTACCTGCACTCGTGATTAGTTCCCGAGTAGCGTCGGAGGCGGGCTCGATGTTCATCTACGGTATAGTTGGTTTTGATGCGATTCATTGAGTAACATGGCCGCTGCACGCCAACCTGATCATGTCCTTTTCTGGCCAAACATGCATATCCGCGGTCAGGGACAGAGCCTTGTTATGCAAGGAGATTGCCATGGAATGCACCACAGTTCACCGTACGCTGCGAACCATTCAGCTGGGATTTCATTCTAGAAGCAATTATGATGCGTGAGCTCATGGACCCCAGCTGCCGCCAAGCCCATCACGGACCAAGACACACACAAGTCGTGGTACTACCACACCTTCTTCCTTCACCGCAAACAAGAGGTAAGAATTCGCTGTTTGTCTAGCTTAGGAAGCATCACGAAGCAGGCAATCTAACGTGCATAACAATAGTCAAAACCTTCCGAGAGAAAAAACAGACAAATTGCACTTCTGGTGAAGCGAGATTCGGGGACCGGAACCAAGCCACGCACAATGCAGCGGTAGGGCACCGACTGCCCCCCTTCCATTAAATCCTTGCTGACGAGCCAGGCTTGGGGGCGGAGAAACGGATATGATGAAAAAGAGAAAACCAACTACCAGTAACAGAGGTTATAAAAAAAGAAAAAAGCCACATGGCGAGCGCCATCCAAGGGTCGAGAACTTGGCGGGCACAGCGATTTGGCGGCGCCGCCTAGGACCCCCCTCTAAAGCTATACCGCATGCATGCATGCACGAGTAATCTATTAGAAGGACGATTTACTATTGATCACTGATATTGCGCACGTGGTCGATTCTAACAGAGTACCTGCCTGCCCTTACTCTACCTACGTATGTATGTCTCATTTGTGAACTCGCCCATGTTGCTTGCTTGCGCGTCCCCGGATGAATCGGCGGCGAGGGGGGGGGAGGGGGCGGGGGAGGGGCCCTGCAAGTCCCGGCAGATGGGCGGCTTACTGGCGTCGCGAGCCATCACCCACGCCCGCGCCAAAGAAAGAATAATAAGAATTAAAAAAAAAAGAGGAAAGGAAAGGAAAGGAAAACCACGTTCCGTTCCCCCTCCCATACTGTGCAAAAAAACAGGCGAGAGTTCCGCACCGCGGCCCGCCCTTCCCCCCTTACCTGCCTGCGGCCAAGGAAAGGAAGTCTTAGACGAGCAGGAGGAAAGAGGACAAGAGAAAATGGAAAAACGCATGTATGCCTCGCCGCGTTTGACAGGCAAGGGCTCGGGCGCATGATTGGTTGCTGGCCGGCACGCCACAACCCATGCATTCCAACTTGGTAAAAGGGGGCAAGGGAAGAGAAACAACATCTCAGAACGCACCGCACCCTCGGCGGCGGGCACAAAGACCAGAAGCAGCACAGATGCCGCCACGCCAGATGATGTAGGTGCGGTGCGGTGCGGTGCGGTGCGGTGCGTACTGCCTTGCACAAATGCTGCACAGCGTCCTGTCCGACGAGGCCTCACCGTGACGAGATGTGCAGGTGACTCTTTTTTTTTTTGCTATACCTGACCACGGAGCTTCCCTTGTATTTGCACATGTCAATCCTCAATAAGGACGAGGAGGAGGGGGGGGGGGCTCTGCCTAAACGCCCATGCCACGACCACGTCACCATATCGTCTGCCAGCCATTGTCTTGCATTCCCAGAGGATATAGCGGCTCGCTGGCGCGTGGTACCAAGCCTTTCTTTTCCCAAGTTCTTCTTTCTTTGGCCCGGTCTTGTGGTGCTGGTCATCCCGCCTCGTAAGCCTCAGCTGTGGCAACCGCCCTCACCCCCTCCTCTCCCCTCCAACTGCGCCTTCAAGCTATTGGTGAAAAAGCAAGTTGTAATCTTATTGATCAAAGTTTTTTGGGTGATGGGATCGGACAACTTCCATCTCCCCACTAGGGAATAAACGGCGATAGGCATTTTACCTTTTTTGGTTTCTTTCTTCAATCTAATCAAACTACAACGTATGGATACGGATACTGGAGACGGCGATTAAAAAAAGACTGATAGGGCGAGGCAAAGCGGCGCTGGCCTTGGATTTGGGGGCTGGTTCATGCTGTGATGCGCAAACGAGTTTCCGTAAACGGCAATTTCCTCGCGAAGGCCTTGGTTGGTAGCGAGATTTGAGACTGCACCTAATAAATGCTGATTGCAGGTCAACTAAACAGCCCGCCGGGGGCTAGGCCGGCGCATCCGTCGGAGCCGGAACGGCAGAGACCTGCTGGGCAAGGCTGGGAGAAGGCCGACCCCGGCGCTTTACTCCGAGTGGGCACCCTACTTCACCCGCAGACTCCCTCCATTATCAGCAACTAGGAAATACTCAGAAGATGCGACGTCTTCGTGGGGAGTCCGAGGAAATTGCAAATGGATAGTCGCAATAACCATGGTCTGGTCTGACAAAGTGACGAGAAAAAGAACAACACACACAGGCACAATTTACCCCGTCCACACATTTGGTAACCATATCCTTGTTTCGGTCACTTGATTCGCTGCAGCTCTCCGTACGCCACAACTACGACAAGGCTTACAGGCAGACGCGCTGGTGTGGTCCGTCCCTTTGACTTGACCCCTCTCCGCCAAATCTGGGCTCGAGTGAGGCGAGATGGCAAAGGTCTTGTCCAAGGGAACGGGGACCGCTTTGTTAATCGCCAACCCATACCAATATCAGTTTTTATTTGAGTGGCTTTTTGTGCATTGCGCGAATAGAAACCTTGCGACGACCCCTTGGTCGGCCCCGTGTTAGTGCCAGTGAAGCTATCCCTGACGTCTCCGCCAACATGAAAGCCTCTCTTTTCGTCAAATGTCAAATACACCCACTGGTGGAGCTTCCTTGTCCACTGCCTAGTTATTGCCCGTCTCCAGTGAAGATACACGACGCCAAGGCACGCCGGCAGTTTGTGGACCGCACCGTGACGATAGCTTGATTAGCTTGATCATGTTTCTAAATTACGGGCCAGTGCTGCTTGAAAGGAAAAAGTCCGATATACCACCAAACCTCATGGCATTTTGGGGAGAGCCTTGGCCCTCTCTGATTTCCCCCATTCGTGCGTGTTGTGTGACACACATACAATTCATGCATCTCCGTTCCTTTTTTTTTTTCCCCTGCCCATGTCGAATATCCCTCCCCCCCTTTACCCCGAACATGCATCGGGGATTATTACCACTATAAGCAAGAAAAAACAACAAGCCAGCCATTCAAGAGCCAGTCCGATTGGAGAGAAGATGTCCTAAAAAAAGATGTCTGGGAGGGGAAACGGAAACCCAGCTTGCATGGCAGACACATGTCTTACAGCCATCTGGCGCGTCATGGGGGCCGGTCCTGAAGCCAAGAGGAAAAATAAATGCATACCTTTTTAACCCCCCGCCCACAGTAATACAGTACAAACAAGGCGTTGGTACTCTGCTTCGATGCGAAGAGAACAAGGTACACACAGGACTTGCATGGGTTGTCGGGGAGCAAGATGCCACCAATCCGGCCGCCTTGGTCACCACAAAAAGAGGGGGGCACGTCTCGAATTATATGCCCAAATCTGTCTCGTTTGCAAAAGCCAACTTGGGCTTGGGAGGAGAGATGCCCTGGCATCGCGGCTGTTTTTGTCCGTCGCGGGCTATTGCGGGTTTATTGTCTTGGGACTGCTAACGAATTGCTACAAGACTTGAGAGGAGACGGTTGCCTACCTAGACAGATAAAAATGTCTGGTACAACTTGATGCTCAGATTATGGGCAAAAGGTGTTGGAGGTGGGCAACTTGCTAACGACTAGACTAGACGACGATGGGCCGGTGGTTTAGTAGGTGACAGGCGTACCTACACCACTGACGGGCCTGTGCAATCTCGCACCGGTGACACTGGGTTGTGAGAATAAACGAAGTGATATGGGCCACTGATGAAATAGATATGTAGTTGGATAGGAGGCGCTGGGAGGGACAGGCAAGGCAACGAGCTCCCCAGTCGAGAGGTGGCTAGGGGCACCAGTCGCCGCCACACCCCTTATCGTCATGGTGCAGGGCACGCGCAAGCGGCGGCGTCGTGGAAAAAGAGGTGACTGGTCCCAGTATATTCAACTTGAAAGACACAGGTGTCAGTTCTCTGCATCCTTGCATCGAGAGGGGGCCCTTGCACATGAAAGACCGCATCAAGCGGCAACTACCGACATTTCGTATAAGAGACAACTGTATTGCTAGGCAAAGGACGACGTCACGGGGCAGCAGCAACAGCGTGTACCATGACGATGGCAATCTGTAAAAGAAAAGAAAGTGGACTAAGACGACGTCGAGATGGCGAGATTTATTTTGGGGTGGCTTGCCTGCCGGCACCAAGAAATAAAAACCGCCAAAATTAACGACAGACAAGGCACACACACTGGCGGACTGGTCGCTAAAAACCGACTGGGGAAGTGTCCTTGGTCATGTTTAGATCGATGGACTCGCCTTGCTGGGTAAAGGGGTTATGTTTTCCACAGCGTCTCTCCACTCATTTGGCTTTTCAATCATGCCAACGCCTTTTATTAGTTTTTTAGTCTTTTATTTAGTTGGAAAAGTCCAAGTCCTGCAACCGACTAACTAGTTATGAAGTACCGGGGATGCGTGCTAGTGAGGATGACGGAGTCGGAGTCGAGTTGCAAGTTGAGTTGAGAGGGATGAACCACTCAACTTTTGTGTGCGACCGGGGGGTCGGGCCACTTCATCCATCAGGCAGTGGCATCAGAGCCTGTCACCCGCCAATTCCGCCAAATCGCACGTCCTTGTCCTCCTTCTGCAGAGAAACGGCGCTGTAGCGCTCCCTACAGGTACTAGCACGGGGCGAAGGAACTGGACAAGGTAGGCCGGCCCCTTGCTTCACACCCTCTTTTCTGTACGTACATACGTCTCGTTTTTGCCTTTGCTCTATCCCACTTGCCTTGCCGCCTCACTTCGAGGTTCTCAAGTCGACCCTGTAACCGGCTAACTAGTCAAGGGATGCGGACCAAATTTAGCGTCTCTAGTTATCAAGTACGTACAAAGTAAGAGAGCTCGCAGCTCTCGCCTTTCTTTTCACTGGGGCGGCGCATAACGGGCAAGGGCGTACTGTACGTAGACCTGTGTTTATTTTAGCCCTCCCCCAGTCCTGTCTCTTCACTAACTAGTAGGTGTGACGAGATACCCAACTCGGTCGGTGACTCCAGCCCTCCGCGAAGGCGCTCGCCCGACGTCTGCCTGCCCGGCTGCTGGCGGAGGCGCCCGAGTTTATGGTGGTATTGCCTCATGCATGGAGAGTTCGGAAGAGTCGTTCTAGAAGGAAAAGAAAGGAGACAAGAAAAGTAAGCACAATAAAAACGCGGAGTGGCCGTGAGCACTCTATCTCTGCTGCATCATGTCCCCATGCCAAAGTAGAAAGACGGCAGAAAGTCGTTGCAAGGTAAGCCGGCAAGTAACCCACCGAAAACCGTCTTCATCGCAATACAACCTCTCATATTCATAGTACAGATTACTGGATACTTGTACACCCACGAGGAGCGACCCCAGTCAGGCCTAGGCCTCCCACCATATAAATAACGTACTCCATACTCCATACTCAGTCAGTACCAGTACCACCAGCACGACTTCGTAGACAACTGGTGGTACACCCCCCTCCCCGGCTCTGGCTTGATTTGCCCCCTCTTCCCGGGGTGAGGGACGTGGCGGACTGGCCCATGCCTGTCTCTTCGTCTAACTATCCCGTCACCCCCCTCCCCCAGCAAGGTGTGTGTGAGTAAACGCGGAAAGGTTGCCTGTCCTCCCCACTGGCCTCGCTCCCCTCTGGCTGGTCTACTCTGCCTGATTACCAACCTACTTCGTTCGTACCCATCTACCAGGTCACTCACTCATGACTTGCTAGTACATAACTCTGGGTGTTACTTTTCAACTACGCCCGTTTTCTTTTTTCGTCCTGGCCCTGGTCGAGCCAAAGTACAATTTTCTGTAGTCACTGATTGGCATCTCGTTCGTTTTTCTGACCACCCCCCTCCTCCCCTCCCCTCCCCTCCCCTACCAAGAACAACCCAGATCCGCTCCCTGTCCATCCTGCATAGCTTCGGGTCTATATCAACGTCGAAGCCCCCAACCCGCATCATCCCGCAGCCATCTCTACGCACTTTCAACTCTGGGTTTCCAATCTTTTCACGATTCGATACCCTTATTATATCACGCTACGACACTCAGCTCGCATCTTGTTTTGCTCAACTGTCCTCGTTCGACTTGCAAGCTCACATCTTGTCATTGCCACTCATCCTTGCCATCCCTCCACGCTTCCCTCGACCGTTGCGCCGACACTCGCTATTCTCCGCGCTATTCTAGTCAATACATTATCTAGAACAGACCGCCGCCCAAGAGAAGCATTCCCAAGCCTCTGGATTCGGTGCCATTTACACCAATCCATCAACATCGCAAATCATTCCGACTACCTAGACGAGACAGCATAGTGTGGAATGCGATAGACTTGCGCCTTGTCTCAAGACTCCCCTTTCCCACCCGCCTCTGGCCAAGTCGATACTCGAGAGCTCTCTTTTGAGGCTCGGCAGAAGAACCAGGGTTTCGAGAGCCTAATTGCGACTTACCGAAGCCAACGCGCAACACCGGAACAACCTCCCCCAAAGCCTCTCCACAAACGACTTATCAGCCATGGCTGAACAATCTTACACCATGTTCCTCCAACAGGACGAAAAGGACATGATGCGGTACTCGGAGCACGTCTCCCACGGCATCTCCTTCACTTCAGGGCCGATGGATATGGGCATCCCCGCCGACGCCTACGGGGCGTATGCCGGCTCCGTCGCGACCACCGTAGGCGGCCTCGAGCAGACCATGTATGGAGCCGACGGCGGTGTGCCCAACTACATCCTCAACGCCAGCCGCACTTCACCGAGCACATTTCCGGACGACGGAGACATGAGACTGTCGTCATCGGGCCTGTCCACGGCTTCCGCGCCATCCGCGCCGTCCTCGGTCGTGGGGTCGCCTGAGTCGCATACCGGCGGCCACCTGGGCGTACCCGAGTGGGCGACGATGCATCCGAACGTTGTAGGCGATTACATGACCGGAAACGACTACCCGACATTTTCGAGCTCTAATGTCGATGATCTATCGACGTTTGACTTTACACATGCCAAGACCTTTGTTGGTGAGTTTGGCCTTTTTTTTTTTTCGTTTCATTTTTTTTTTGCTGTTTGCTCGTCTTGATTCATTCCTATACATGTCGTCAAACCCCTTGATGACTTCGCCCTTGCTATTCGCGAGCTCGTCTGATTTCTTATCGCATTCCTTGGCACTCTTCTCAAGCGAGACATGCCGAGAGAGGAGCCGGGACGGGAATGACGTGCCCTCGCGCAGATGGCAGACAGATTGGCAGATGTGAACTGCAGCACCGAGGCAGCAACGTCGGTCCCTGTCGAATGTCCGTCCAATGGTGGTGGGTTCTGCTTCTGAAGCGAGGCGACGCGGGTCGCTCAGGTCGGCCTAGCGCACATCGGCCGAACAAGACCCCGCTTGCCCCGGCCTGCAGAGTTCAGCGTTCGTTCAGCTGGCTTGGTGCACACTGCACAGCCAGCGAACGGGACGGAGCCATTACTGGCTGCAACGGCAGGAGCGACCGACCCAGTGCAACAACCTACAAACGTGCGCTGCTGCTGCGGCACAGCACAGCCAGCCAGCCTGTGCCACACTGTTGTTCGTTTACTTCACTCGTCGGAGGCCACCAGCACACACTGCTGCTGTCTGCATCGCCGCCGCCCACCACCAGCTCCCACCCTCTTCCCGTCGCCACACCATCTCCCAGCATCCATCCTGGTCTGGCCTGCCCGGCTGGCCTGCTGAGAGCTCCCTCCTGCACCGCCATTTCTGATGACTGCAGCGCAAATCTTCAGCCCACCTCCCGCCTGCATCCAGCGCTCGACCTCCCTCCATCCATCATCGTCATCAACCTGGCGCTTTTTTCATATAACCTCACTTCCACCATCCATCCTCGCTCTCCCTTCCCTTTCCCATATTGTATTGCCAATCACCCACCTCCCCTCCCCAGCATCTGTCCTACCATTACCGAAGAGGAGCGTCGGGCCATCTATCCAACCGAGGCGTTGCTGTGGCTGCCATAAGTCTGTCTGCCTACCTTCCTATCCATCTATTCGCCCACCTACCTATCTTGTTAGCGTCCCAATTACCTGCTCCAGCACTTGCTTGCATATCTTCCTACATACCTCCTCCATAACTCGGCCCTCTCGAGCCCCTCTTGCTCGCGAGAAGCTCCAGCCACGTCCACATCGCTCGCGCCACCGTTGAATCTTGAATTTTTCATTCCTCATCAGTCCTATTACCCATCATCACAGTCGTTGCTGCTGCACATCCCTCTTGAGCAACCCTTTTTCTTTACTGTCCATTCGCGCCATACTCCGATGCTCTTCCCTGCCAGCTTTTTACTAACAAGATGACCCCGGTTCCTCCAGATCCCTCACTTATCCACCCGGATATTGGACAGCCCAACCCAATGTCCTTTTCGCCATATGACGCCGCCGGCTTCCACCCGTCCGTCCACGCCTATCCAGCTTCTCCCTCTCTCGCCGCCTCGCCACAACCGTCAATGATGCACACCAGCTCCTCTTCGCCCTACCTTCACAACGGCTCCTTCCAGACCACTTTCGCCCAGAGCCCCTACGGCACTCCCATGGACCCCACCGGTCGCCGCCATAGCATGGTCGGCCCCGGCTTCATCTCCCCGGGCTCTGCCGAGTATCCCTCCGGCGACGAGAACAAGGAGCGCCAGCGCTGCACCTATCCCGACTGTGGCAAGGTTTTCAAGGACCTGAAGGCGCACATGCTCACCCACCAGACTGAGCGTCCAGAGAAGTGCCCAATCCAGACCTGCGAGTACCACGTCAAGGGCTTTGCGCGCAAGTACGACAAGAACCGCCACACATTGACCCATTACAAGGGTACCATGGTTTGCGGTTTCTGCCCTGGCTCCGGCTCGGCCGCCGAGAAGTCATTCAACCGTGCCGATGTCTTCAAGCGCCATCTCACAACGGTCCACGGTGTCGAGCAGACGCCTCCCAACTCCCGCAAGAAGGCCCCAACCGCCGTCAACCCCGGCAAGAAGCTTACCGGCTACGCTCCTGATGCTACCGGCAAGTGCAGCACTTGCTCCCAGACCTTCTCCAACGCCCAAGACTTCTACGAGCATCTGGATGACTGCGTTCTCCGCATTGTTCAGCAGGAGGATCCCGCCGAAGCCATCAACGCCCAGCGTCTTGCTGAGGTTGAGAATGACAGCAGCGTTCACCAGACTCTGGAGAAGAACAACCTGCCCACTACAACACCCACCAGCCAGTCTGCTACCCCTGGCGAGGATGACGACGAGGACGATGATATGGAGGATGACGCTGAGGACCGCAATTCGTCACCCAAGAAGAAGCTTGCACTTGCGAACGGTGTTTCCAAGTCGCGAGGCTTGACCCATTCCCGCGGCGGCGTCCCTCTCATCGGCAAGACACGGGGTCGCAAGAACCGCAAGGACTACCCCTCCTCTTGGGGCTTCGACAAAGGTCAAATGACCATGAAGAAGCGCATCATGGCCGTCTTTGATGGCGGCCGTCGCCTGGCCAAGGACGACCTGATGCTTTCCACTGACCGCGAGGTCCGCCTCAAGCTCTCCGATGGCAAATCATACGTCACCGATCTCGACGTGCAGACTATGAAGCGCGCCGAGGGTTTTCACAACGCCACTGACGATGAAAAGGGTCCCTGGGTATCCGATGACCCTACTGAGGAGCAGATTCTCGAGATGCAGAGGGTGCAGGAAATTCTCAGCACCACCGAGACCCCCACAGACGCGACTTCCGCTTCCTCTTGAAGACATGTTGGATCACCCAAAAGTGGAATGTTATGACTTGCTGTGTGCCTCTGCCCCTTGCCATACACGATTTTACAAGGGCGACTGGCTAGAATCCATGTTTCTGGCAAGTTTTCGGGCTTTACCAATGCATTGCGACCAGGCGTACCTGAGTTTGTTTTTACATGACATGAAGGAAATACTGGGAAATGTTTTATAATGGGGGAACATGTTGTTCCGACCTTGGTTTGTTGCAAGAGTCAAAATGGCCTTGCAGCGCGCTCTTCGGGGAGAAGAACGGCCAGTGCCATGGATTGATTGATACCCTGCTCTTGTTGTTTGTCATTTGCGTTGTCCTTATTAGCGGATTTCTCTGCATACTGTTTAACAGACGGCTGGCGTTTATTTTGCGTAATATTGTTTTTTTACTATCTCGGGTTAAAAACGGTGTCAGGGTGTTAGTTTCACCTCCCCTCCACCTCGGCCGCATATCCAGTCTTGGATTTATATATCAGTTCAAATTTTCTTGGATAACCTTGCTTGTTAATACAACTCATCTCAAAGCAGATACTTTGAAGCTGTGTCTTGTTGCGATTGCCGTAATATCGCGTCACATGTGATTGTGAGGACACAATGTCCTGGAAGTGGCTGGTAATACGAGTTGAGTTGAGGCGGTGTTGATGACGTTTGACCTCGGGTTCCGATATATCGATCGTTTTGTGGCGCCTCTGCGTATCCGTGATACCCTCCCTGCTCTGCCCTGCCCAGGCTTCATTCGGCGTCTTGCAGCAAGCAAATAGAAAAATGCAAAATATCAACATCAAGATGAAAGGACAGGAAGGATGGGAAAGGAGAGCAGAGGTGGGAACACAGCTCATTCTTATAACCCTCTGGAAAAGATCTGGAACCTGTCGCTCCCCCCCAAAGAAAGCCACACAAAAAGCTAAATGCCGAGAGGAGGGCCCAGCTGGCGGTGGGGGGGGGGGGGGGGGGGGGGCAAAGGAAGAGAAAGGGTAAAACCCCAAAAAAAACACAAAAAAAAGG
>JANZYN010000078.1:0-85267 GCA_025583755.1 Cordyceps tenuipes | reverse complement strand
CCCCCCCCCCCCCCCCCCCCCCCCCCCCCCCCCCCCCCCCCCCCCCCCCCCCCCCCCCCCCCCCCCCCCCCCCCCCCCCCCACAGAGAAGCTGAAGCTGAAGCCCGACATCAGAACGCAAGAAAAGGGTTGGCAACTTTTCCCGAGTTGGTTGGGCGCGAGCGTCGCGCGTTGGTTGTCTCTCCTCGCGTACTGCCCAAAACGAGATTAGGAAAAGTTGCGTTCGTTTTTTTCCTTGCCAAAACGCCCTAAGAGTATCTCCGTTTCTTTTTTTATTATCCGTGGGCAGTCTTTTTTTTGCGCTTTACCCCAGAAAGATGGGCGTTGCGGCTGAATCGTCCGACGCCCGCACACAACTTTTCTTACCTCGGTGATTTTGCGACGATTCGTTCAAATTCTGCCGGGCATCATTCTGATATCCCTTGTGGTCTCTCTTTGCCTGTTCAACAGAGAAAGAGAGAAGAAGAAGAGAAACCAGGAATCTATTACCTCACTGCAGGAACTTGCCCAGTTCTTCCCAGCTCATCGGCGGTCCCATCAGGTTTGTCCTCGTCGTTGACTGATGACAACAACCCTGTCGGTCACTTTTGCCTGCCGCGAAGGGAAAATGCGGCTGCATCTTCTCATGTATGGGTCTCCCTGCAATAACCTCATTCAGCTCTGTCCGCCACAGTGGCTCGCAAAACAGCGTGGCTTTCCCCCCCTCGTTCGTAGCAATGACGTGACTTGCTTAGTGGCAGAATCACTGTCACTCGTCATCCCCGAACCAGGTCAACGACGTATTCATGTATTTCGATGAGATTGTCGTTCATGATTCAACTATATATGCTAGATGTACATTCCACTCTATATGTCGTGGAAGCAACACGACTCAGCAACTTAGGCAGTCTCGGCCGGCTGTTCTGCCTCCGTCCTCGTCGGACCTCTGCTCTCTATTGTCGTAATCAAGTCATGGCTCACCCGCAGATTCTGTGCGCCGCTCAGCGCGCTCGCCACCCTAGCCTCGTGGCGCTCACGCACCAACCGTTGCAGTGCGCCGACCAGGAACCCCGCCACGACGTCCACCGACCAACCGTCCGGCACGAGATGCAGAACCTCTTCCAGGTCGAACCAACCTCCGAAGCGCTCCAACAACGCGCCCGTCTGCTCCACGCGCTCGCTCGCGTCCTCGATAGCTAGGAACTCGCGCAGCACCGCGCGGAACAACCGCTGCTGGTCCTCGGCAGAAGGGGGAGCCGTCGCCGCGTCGCCGCGCCGTCGCCGCGCGGGAGTCCCTTCGGGCGTGGAAAAGACGCTGGCCCCGCCGCGGAGGCAGTATGATACAGCTGAGTCGTAGTCGCCAAGCTTGTGGACAAGGAGGCGCAGGGCTTGCTCATGGTGGCTTTCTCGGCCAGCAAGTATAATGGTCTCCGGCACCAGCAGGTCACCGGACAGGCGGCTGATGCGCTGTCGAATGCGCAAGGTATTGTAGTCATTCGCTCCACCCAGAAGCTGAAGCAGCCGCAGTCGGTTCTGCCACACCTCGTTATCTTCCGACGTATTTGCCATTAGGAAGTGGTGGTATGTGGGCTTTGGTGCTTCCAATGCCCTGTATGTTGCGTATGCTGCCATGACAGCATCTCGGCTTGCCTCTGACGCCTCCAAATCGCCAATGACACTGTCTAAATAGTAGAAGATGAGTTCGTTGATGTATGCCGTGTGGCCTTTGCCAAAGGTCAGGTGCTCGAGAAAGTGCTTCACCGCCATAGGTGCCTCGTTCCTCAACATCTCAACCACCTGTGCTGGCTCGAACTTGGCAGCTTTAGACTTGTCTTCGGCGAATATCTCCACTCCGAGTTTTGGATTTCGTCTGGCTAGCCAGACACCGTACTCTTTCACTAGTGATTGGTTGCTGATTTTTGAGAGATAATCTTTGATGCGCAGCTCGCCGTCTTGAAATTCTTGTCCGTCGTCGCGCTCGCCTTCGACTATCCGCCTCCATGTTGCCAAAACATCACCAGCCATCTTTCGGCTTTGATATAAGCGACTGAGAATAAAAAGGCGATGGTGAGACTCCAGAATATCCACTGCACGATCGAAACAGTCCACTCCTTTATCAACAAGCTCGTGGAGCTCAATCTTGACAGGGCTATGCCTTCCAAGTGCCTTGGGAGCGCGTCGATCCAGCTCTAAAAGGACAAGGAGCAGCGCAACCTCTACCGTTCTGAATACCTCTCTTTCATCCGGTACACTTCCAAATCCTTTCATTTTTCGCCAGGCTGAGAGAAAACGGCGGAGGAAGTGAAGTGTTCTCGACTCCAAATTCCCGATACTGTTCTTCGCGATGGCTTCGAATTGATCGCTGCAAAGAATCATTTCCGTGATTTTCTTCACACCGCCATATATCCAAATTCCATTTCGTCCTTCGATAATCTCATTTCTAATTCCAGGAATCATGGAAAGCACAACTCTTGGGTCTAGTTGGCTATCAGCGAATATTTCTTCCATGGCAGAGATTTCTGCATCTGTAAGTTCCTTGTGTGGTGGTGCGAGGAGAAGCGCGCCTAAGAGTAAGACGCCTGCCTTCTGGCGCATGTATCGGAAGGTCATAAATTCGAGTTCTGTTTTAGCCTCTCGGCGGCGGATCCGGGCTACCGTGTCGAAGACGGCTTCTTTATCCAGCTTGTCAGGTAGCAATTGACTGTCATTAGAAGCTCCCAGCGCGGTTTCAAGTTGCAAAATGAGTGGGTTTCGAACTGCCCACCAAATCTTATCGCCCGACCAGGCAACCAATGTGGTTGACACTTTTGCCAACCTTCGGGTGAAGTCCTCTCCTTCTGATACACGGGAAGCCTCCCAACCATCAGGCAAATCGTCGTCCTGGGAGTCAAAGTTTCTTTCGAAAAGCTCCTGCTCCCTAGACAGGCGCTCCATGGACGAGGCAGTACGAGAGTCGATGCTCTTCAAAGATGCTACAGATGCAGCGGCGGGACTGGGGAAAGATGAGAAGCGCTTCTCGCTTAGCTTCTTCACAATCTCTTCAAACTTCATGTCTTCATTCCCAAGTAGTGATCGGATTCCGTAAGGGCCATTCGGCTCTAGGTCTGCAGCAAACAGCCAGTGCTTCGCAGGGTGAGCCTCATTTCCTGCATCCACCCGCTGGATTTCAATACCAAATCTTGAGCCCTCGTGGTTTTCCATGTCCAAGGAAGCTAGAACATAGCCGTCATCGTCATCAGATAGCCCACTTCGTGATAATGCCAAGTTCGCCGCCCCACCATCTACGACGACTTGTTCGGGGTATTTTTCGAATGAGATGGTTGGCCGAGTGATTTCACCATCCAGATTGATAAACATGCCAATACCAACTTCTTCAGGTGTAGTACCAGTTACTATCAGAAATTCATCCGGTGTGGGTGATGCAATATGCGGCTGTAGTACAGCGGGTCGCGGTATATCAGACGATTGTCGAGCTTCTGAAGGGACATCAGGTAAAGCTTTATCCGCAGCAACGCCAGACTGCGGTGTACCAGGCTGATCTGGCGAAGAGGAGTTTCGTGATGCGCCGCCGACTTGGTCCTGTTGGCGGCTCAAATTGCCTAGAATGGCCCCTCCGAGGCTAGAGCTCCTAGCATGAGTCTGAGAAGCGAATTGCCGCGCACCGTGCGAAGTTGATGCGCTTCTGGATATTCCACCTATATCTACCTTTCCCGATGGAGCTGGGGGCTCGGGTGAAGCTGGGGGCTCCAAAGATGAGATGTTCATCAAAGGAATTTTCAGCTGTTTATCGACATCGAGGAGGGCGTATACTTTCGAGTCTGCAACGCATGCAATTGTGTCTCGGCGCACGGAAAGACAACTTGCGGCAAAGTCTATATTCTATAATGAAGTAATTAGTGTGTCAGCCTCAAGTTATTGTAGCAGGTGCGCATACTTTGACGGGGCGTGGATTATCGCCAATGCGAACCACTTGGATCTTCTTCTTGAGCGACATTAGCATCGTCATGGTTTCTGGTTCGCCTCTCGTGCCTTCGTTCGTTATAGGTTCGTTCAGGTCGATGCCGCCTATCCAGCTGCAATTTTTCACCTGTGTTGACTCGAAAACTGGCGTGAGCTCGGGCAATGAGTAAAAGGTGACGGTTGAATTGCAAAGGATGCAGGCTTTGCCAGCACGCGGAAGCAGCAAGATCTGCTGCACTCCAGGGTTATCCCCCCCATTAATCTCATGATATGGGGGTGCGAGCCTTGATGCTGAAATATACATCGGTTTGCCATTCTTGTCGGCAGGATCGGGTGGAATGCGGACAAGGTGTAATAGCTCCGAGGCCGAGGTGCCGATGTAGAGATTTCCATCTATGATTCCCGTTAGCAAAGTAAAAGCGACCCTTGTTGCGAAATATTACCAAAATATTCTACACAATTGATTTTAACATCTCTGTTGGAGCCATCTTCAGAGAGGGGTACGTTTTCCAGCAGTGGCTGCAACAAGTATGGTCCATTCTCGGCGTTCGGTAGGACTCGCTGGCTACCGCCCTGCTGCGTCATTGTCGTATTATTCTCGCGCAAGTCATTTGAGAGCTCTCCATACGCCGCCTCACGCAAACATGGCCGCTCGACGAGAGCGTCGTATCGTGTTTGTCGAATAAGAGGTGACGCTATGCCGTTGCGCCGAAGCTTTGGAAAGCTGAAGTGGGGCGGACAGACGTCAGCCCCTTGTGGCGCGATCGACGTACGTGTCTGGAGCTTCTACTCCAGGAACACCTTGCTGTGCCACGACATCCTGCACTATACTCTTCCGCCACTTGAAGCACGTTGGCACTCTGTCGCTGTCTGAATTTTCATTTGCGATTGATTATTGCGAATGCTTCAACTTGGTGCTGCCCGTGTCGTGCAATAACCAGCCAGCATGGCGACCACGACTGTCGCAGCGCCAAGCGCAGCTGGAGAACTCGGGGCCTCTGGAGATGCTGGGAACAAGTTCCAGCATGCTATTTCTGCATGGAGAAGTTAGTAGTTGTGCAGTTGTCTCGGAAACAACTGAAGTATTAACGCGACGCAGCGGTCGATCTCACAACCCTCACTTCAAGCCTCGACACTACGGCTTCGGATATCGTCACATATCAACGTGACTCGACGGTGCAGCGTAAAGACTTGGCACAAAAAACCAAAGAATTTCGAAAACTGGAAGATGCCGCCAAACTCACAGAGATCAAAGGATTACTGAAAGGTAACAACAGCTGGACCACCGTCCTGGAAGAGAGGGCTAACTTTATTCAGCTTACCAGACATTTATCGACCTCTTGACAAATCACTCAAAGTCTGTCAATTCGGCTTTTCTTCAAGCGTATTCTTCCATTTCCGAAGCACCCGACCCATATCCGTTACTCGAGGCCTCCGTCGACGCCATGCTAGTGTCGGAAGACACTGCCCCGAAGCTCAAAGAAGAAAATTCGCACCTCCAAGCCAATATCGCAAAACTTACTGTGCAACTCGAAGAGACCGAGTCGAAGCTACAATCGGAGGCGGCAGCACGAAAAGATCTAGAGGACAACCTTGACTCAAAGGTGAAAGAGATCGAATCGTCATGGAACGCTGTGCTGGGCGAGCGCAAAGACAATTGGGCGGCGAAAGAGAAGAGCCTCGAAGAAAAGGTCGAGAGTCAAGAGAGGCTACTTAAAGAGCTCAAGGCTACCTACGAAACAAACCAACGTCTCGGAAAAGCCGGCGATGATCAGGACGGAATGCGCAGTCAAGCATCCAGGGCGGAGCTCGAAATTCTGCATGCCGATTTAGAACGTACAAGTTTGCGGTTGGCAGACGTCGAGGGTCGAAACGAGCAGATGAGACTGGAACTGGCCGAAGCGAAGTCGAATGTTTCTTCTCACCCTAAAGTGTCCTTGGAAGACGACCCCGATTATATGAGGATGCGGTCCGAGAACTCCTCACTTATTCGAAAGCTTGACAGCGCAAGATTAGAGAAAGAGGGTCTCAAGAGAGATTTGGACTCCAACGTTCGGTCGACGAAGCGAGAATTGGCGCTACTCAAGGAAGAGAGAGAATCACTCAAATCAAAGGTGCAGAAATGGAGCGATTACGATGAAGTAAAGCAGGAGCTAGAAGTGCTCAAGAGCATCGAGTTTTCGACAGGGGATGACGATGAGGACATTCCTACTGCTGGCAAAGACAGTGGGGCTGAGGCAGGCAATTCCTTGGAGAAGCTGCTTCTGGGTCGCAACAAGAAGCTTGGGGACGAGCTTACGGTGCTTAGGGTTTCGCACCAGGACTTGCAAACAAGATTGGAAGATTTACAAGAAGAAACATCCAAGACAAATGCGGAGCTTGAAAGATACCAAAACCTCAATGAGAAACTAGAGAGGGATTTGGAGCAGATGCACGCAGAAGGGGCAAATGCCTTCCCGTCCGGAGCATCGATGGCAGGGACATATGTGACGCGGGCACAGACGCGACGCGGAGGTCGAATCTCGCCAACGTCTTCCATCATCAGCGGATTAGACCCTCGCGGAGGTGGGGAGAGAGAACCGATGGGCGGAGGGTCGGGCATCCTACCCATGGTGACGGCGCAGCGAGACCGGTTCAAGCAGAAGAACGCGCAGCTAGAGCAGGAAGTTTCGGAGAGCCACAAGACGGTGCAGCAGCTACGACAAGAGGTGGCGGCGTTGCAGAAGGACAACTTGAACTTGTACGAAAAGACGCGGTATATTTCAACTTACAACCGCTCAGGAGCGACGTCGTCTTCGGCAACTGCCTACGGAGGCAATCCGAACCCGTCGACGGTCGCAATTGGGGAAACTGGCAATCCGGGAATGGCCATGGATCGATATCGGGCAGCCTACGAATCAAACATTTCGCCGTTTGCAGCGTTTCGCGGGCGTGAATCGGCGCGGGCGTACCAGCGCATGAGCCTGCCGGAGCGAGCCGTGTACTCCATCACGCGCGTGGTGCTAGCGTCGCGCAGCAGCAGGAATCTATTCGCGGCGTACTGTGTCGCGCTGCACCTCTTGGTGTTTATGTGCCTCTACTGGCTCGGCGCTTCCGACCTGGAGAAGCACGGGACCAGCTTGGGCGCTTCCTCAGTGGTGGCGGCCGGCGCTGTGGCGAAGCAGGCGGCGGTCGGGGACGGCGGTGGCAAATGGAAGGAGGACGGCTTCGCGGGAAGCTAGCAATCGTACAGCAGAGTAGATGAATAAGTGTACAATATTAACATGGTGTCTGTTTTTGGCATGTTTCGTGGTGATTGGCCAGGTCACGTCCAATGTCGGGATTGGCCCAGCCCGGCCAGGTGCCTTGGCAGCGCGTATCCTGGATGACGGGATTACTGCGTGACTATATCCAAGGAAAAGCAACAGCGGATTTATTCCCTACACACACACGCACACACGGCATCTCAAGCTTGGTGGTGCCCAAGAAATAAATGTGGTGCAGCGTAAACGAAGAGCGAGCGACAGCCGTCCGTCCAATCAAGCAGCACAACCCCGGCAGACGGGGTGGGATTTGATCTAAAAGACCCAGGGCGTATCTGCCGGCGAAAGTATTGCAGCAGTCCGATTGCTTGGTACCGAACCGGGTGAGTTGTAAGGTGGTTGCGAGGTTGCAGATGACGACATGCATGGTTCTTCAGCGCCTAGAGAACGGGTAGAGGGGCCGTGTTGTAAGCACCTGTGTCTATCTTTTTTTCTCTATATATTTGACACTGTATTTTGGGGCAATAGAACCCGCCCACTTTCGCCGCATTAATGGAAATACTATGCATAAACGAACTCAATGAGGACAGCGCATGCATGCTCCTCCCTCTTCTATTGAAAATCATATCCACGCCTTTAGTATTATTAGTTCTTACGTAGTCCTTGCTGTATACGCGCCGTTTGCACCCTCCTCTCAGCCAATGAGCATCCACCGCTGCATCGTCCTATTCGCGGCCCGTACACCCGCCAAAAAAAGGAAAGGCCCACAACCCTCTAGCTCTCTCCGGGCAGCCAGTTTGATTGGATCTGCAGCCACGCTTCTAACCGCCCGCCTAGGAACCCCGCTATCTTCCCATTTTATTAGCACGTCTTCTCCCACAATAATCCAGATTCGCTCCCACGCGACAATGTCACCCACCACCTGAACATGCGCAAATTTATTTTTAGTTTCTTCCCGTATCGAACCAATCCAACGGGTAGATGCATCCCCAATCCCGTCCCACCACCCCAAAAATGAATGGGCCGGTCGTCCGGCTCCGATGGCTGGTCGCTCCTCGCCACGGCGGTTGCGGCTCTTCCCAGGACAACTAAGGCAGCCAGCCAGCCACGAACCATGGACCGGGACGTGTAGATTTTGTGGTCTGCTTGCTGTCTTTACTATGCAAGGGCATGGGTATATCTTGTAGAAATGTCTCTCATTTATCCCCCTCTTGCGACCTTCCTTTCCTTCTTCTATCTAGTAGTATCACCTACTTCACACACCCATCACCAACACAGGCAACACTTTGAAGTGCCTGTTTTCCTTTTCCTTTCCTTTTCTTTGTCTATTTACTTGATTTCCTGGGGCCTTTTCTTTTCTCACCTTGGGGTTATTATCTCAGATTTTATGTTTCTATTTTCCCTTTTTTTCAGATTCCGTCATCAACAATCACGACTTCACTATATCCTGCTGGAACAGGGTCCTTGTTGAAAAAAAAAATGCACCTCTCTACTCTAGTCACCTTCTCGGTGGCTTCCACTGCCTTTGCGGCTCCGAGCTACTTGGAAATCAACTCGCTCGCGAACCCCCTCGCCGCTCTCAATGCCATCACCACCTACTTTAACTTGGTCGCCAACAAGGTGCCAAACGCAAAATCCATCGGCTCGCCTCTCTCGTGCGATCTCTCCAAGGCCGTCATGCCCACCTGTAAGTCTTACCCATCCTTTTCTTTTTTTTTTCTTTTTCGTAACTCTCCCATACGTGCCACAAGACCACCCATCTAACCCCATCCCGTCTCAGTGCCCGGCCTGCCCTCGCCGGCCCCCGGCTCCCAGCTCCGACACGTCGCCGTCGGCCGCGGCACCCAAAACTACACCTGCGACGGGAACCCGTCCTCCAAGCCCAAGGCCATCGGCGCCGTCGCCACCCTCTTCAACGTCACCTGCCTGGCTTCCACCTACCCCGACGTCAGCGCCCACATCCCCGACATGGCCGTCCACTTCAACTTTGACGCCTCCGCCCCCTCCGCCTCCGGAACCGACCGCCTCGGCCCGGCAACCCTGCTCGTCTCCGGCCACCACTACTTCACTGCCGCCGGCGTCCCCTTCTTCGACCTCGGCGGCCAGGGCCACATCCCCTGCGCCAAAAACGCCAGCGTCGACGCGCCCTCCACCGCCACCGTCGGGCAAAAGGGCGAGGCCGCGATCCCCTGGCTGCGCCTGCTGGCGACCAAGGACGCCACGGAGAGCCTAAGTGAGGTCTTTCGCGTGTCGACCGCCGGTGGCAGCCCGCCGGATACGTGCAAGGACCTCAGCGGTCCCTTTCAGGTCGAGTACGCTGCAGAGTAAGTTTGCTTATCGAATTGGAGCGTCTGGCAGCTGCTAATAACATGCCCTCCAGGTACTGGTTCTGGTCAAAATGAGTACATTGGTGGGGGGTTTTTTTTTCAAGGAAACGATTCCAGGGAACCCTTTTACTTCTTGTTACGTCACTTTTGAGCGACTCTTTGTCTCTATCACGCACTGCTCTCCATCGGCGCAGAGCTACTCTCATAGTCATCCCTTGACGTATCCATCCTGCTACTAGATGACTGCACGCCGTGCTGTATTGATATTTCTGTAACGTATTCGAATTACGTCTTTTTTCTAACTAATGACAATCTATCTGCCTCTTTTTATCCTTCCTGGCCACGAGGGACGTCGCCGAGCTGCGCGCAACATAAGCAAATCTTAAACTTTTCCTCCATTTTCTTGCTGGATCACATAGATTGACATATTTGCACTCATGCTGTGTAATTCTTCACTTGCAAAGCGGCCGTCAAGGTCGGCGCGGCCGAAGCCTGCAATGATGGCAATGAGACAAATACTATCCGTCATTATCTTCTTTACTTATTCCTTGAATATTTTATTCGCTATTCTGAGCTACTACGTATGCTTAAGCGCTAATCTTCCCGGTCATTCGTTAACTGGCTTCCTCAGTGAACATCCATGACGGGCTCAAGGGATGGGACCAGTGCTTCCCACGAACGAGAGCACCGGAGAACCTAGTCCTGCCAGCGGCGGGACGCTCGTCATTTATGGCAGCCTGTATTATATCTTCGTGATACTTATTCTCCCACCCGGTTTGGAACCTGAAAACGTCGAACGGCCGTCTGTCGCCCGGTATCTTGCAGTTGAGGATGCTCCCCAGCAACGGGCCTACTAGGCACTGCATAAACTTCGTGGCATGTGAATGCAAGTAGTATGCGTTAGTCGATCTCGCAAGCAACTGCACGTCAATACCCGGTATCTTTTCAATGCAAAAGTCGGGGTGGTGGAGGTCGACATAGCCGCAAGACTTGAAAGTAAGTGAGTCAAGCTTGTAGAGGGTTTCCTCCTTTGGAAGTTCCGAAGCATCCGGAATGATACGTCTTAGGACTCCGAGCGCGTTCAATCGATCTCGGTCAAGCTTTTCTCTTGCAATGACATCCATTTCTTCTTTGAGCGAAGTGTGGACTTTGACCGACGGTGAGAACTGTTCGATGAGACTCGCCCAGGACATCCAGGGAGGAAGCTGTGGTGAGGGTGCAGTTGTTAGGTCACTACGTGGACCAGAATTCCATAATTTCACCATGAGGTCGCTTCCGGGGGGCATTGGCATTGCAGATAGCGAAACGCCTTCAAATTCAACGCTTTTCAAGGACTTGAGAGCGTAGCCCCGCAGAGCCTGGAGGAGCACATGCGGCGCAACCCAGCAATTCTTGAGCGACAAATGCTTCACGTACGGGAGCCTCAGTAGCTTGGGATCTTCTCCAACGCGAGCCATTGTTCCTCGAGCCATGTCCCCTGGCTCTGCAAAAAAAGGAGCTGGTAGGACGTACCGGCCACGCTGATGACACCCGGAAGCCAGTTCGCCGCCACAGATCCATTCGAAATGGAAACTCTCAATCCTGGGGCAAGTACCAATGAAGCTGTCTATCAGTTTATGGGCGAGAGGGACAGCTTTGATGGGTGATATAGCACACTCGCTCGGGCACTCGGGCACGATTGCTTCTAGTCGACGCCAATCCGCCACCACGCCGAGTGAAACGCTCTCCAAAGACGGAAAGGCGTTCCAGAAATCATGGCGACTCAAGATGCGCAAGTGAGAGCTGGGTATTTTGGCGATATTGAGAGTCGTTAGGTTTTGGAAACAGCCCTCTCTAGAGCAATCCATTGCGGACAGAATATAAGACTCAGTCCAGGCACGACAGGCCATCTCTAGTTCAAAAAGCATCTCGATCTGCGGTCGAGTAAATGCATTCGGTAACAACGAAAAGTTTTGCAGTGTATATACCTTGTTGGCAAACTCTGGTGATAATTTCGGCTGTCGGTAGTGAAGTTGACGCAAATGGTCGCGCCCAATTGTGATCAACTCTTGCAGTGAGCAAGGAGTTTCACGACTTTCACCAAAGTCCATCTCGGACATTGACACCTTTCCCTCGGCCTTTAAGAGAGCTAAAATGGCTGTTTCCATTTGCTCTTCCTGAAACCCGGCATTCTTGAGCATTGTCTTCAAAACCACTTGCTCCCAGTTTGTAGGAATCGGGTAACGCCCCCAATCTATCTTTGGGGATCGCAAGGAGGCTTCAGCGGCGGTAATCACCACCGAAGGATTTGGATCTAGCCATTTCGTTACTCGTGATTTTCTCTGGCCTATGAAAATAGGCTGGCGAATTGTTTGGAGCTTTGCTTGGAGATCAGGACCGCACAAGAAACCTAAGCCGACATCGGAACATAGACCAAGGCATACGACATTGGTCAGGCATCTCAGCGCTGCTTTCATCTTCTCATGCCTATCCGCATTGTCTTCAATATCGAGAATGTCTTCGAAGCGGGAATATGTAGGTCGCGGCCATCGATACAACCCCCAAAAGGAGCGCTGCACTTCTTGTCGTATTTTAGGACGAGGGATAGCCAGCGCATCTTCGTCGACGTCCAGAGAAAGCGCAAATCGAAGGATTTGGTGGCCAAACTTCTCCAAGATTCGGCCGCCACCCAAAGAAAGCATATCTTGGTAGACAGGTTGAAAGGCAGCTGATGGATCAAATTGACGCGATCGAACGGGGACCACTACCTCGAGGAAGTAGTGCCCTGAAACTTTGGCCTCGCATTTTTTGCTGACGAGACGCAAATTCCTCACATCGTTGCGCGAGATTAGCAAGCCAATTTCTCCAAAAATCTCAAATGGGAGATCAGGCAGATTGGCAACAAATGGCGAGGTGGTTGCGGGGGGTAAAGCCTGGGTCGATTCAGGGCTTTGGCCGTGGCCCAAGTGAAAATCACCGTGCCCAGGGACTTGCGGCAATTCCATAGCTGCGAAAATGACGAGAGTGACTGCGCAAAGACGTAATGTCAAGGGTGTGGCTTCCGCAAAAGCAGGAGGCGATTATCCGAAAAGTCACTGAAGTTGGGCTTCTGCCCGCAGCAGCCACCGTTGAGCCGGGCTGTCACGGGCAACAAGACCTTCACCCCTCGGCTGCTTTAATACAATCGAGGGGGTAGTACAGAGAAGCCTCAGGGTGGTGGCCAGACTTTCCGAGACGGATGCACCGAATTCAATGTCCGTGTTCCACGACGGCGATGAGTAACGCACGGCAATTTCGCAGTGCATCGTAGTCCGGCGCCGGACAGAAAAGAGCGAGCGACTAAGAGATTAGGGCTAGAATTCAATTTAACAAAACTGAAGAAGAAAAATACGCTGTTGGGGAGAGTAAGTCTCACGACTTTGTTTGGGAGGTCAGCTGTGTAGCGCTTGCCACGTGGAAGAGGGTCATCATCATTTTGGTGCCTGAAAGTCGTACATTCACTGTTGTTTTTATCGCTCGTCAACTTCGGTATTATTCCCGAATTCTCTCCCTCACCTTTCTATACAAGCCTTTTTTCGACGTATATTTTAATTTTGCCATGTATTTCCTATTCAATACCTAACAGAATCACAGATAGTAAAGACAACCTTTGACGGGGACGTCTTTGCGTACTTGAGCAACAATATCATCATCTGAGAATCATTTTTTCCTCGATAACTTCCCTATTATCGTGCATATTACTTGAGGGCCTAGATTTCTACCTCCCCGCCAAGTGTAAACTTTAACCGACGGCGAGGAACAAGCACTGCTTCCTTCATTCGTCGTTCTTGCACAGTATCCGCATTCACAGCTATATTCCTAGATTTCAGCATTTCAACAGCATAATGCAAAAAAAAGCGTTCCGTTACTTGTCAAGGCGAAGATCAGCTGGAAAGGTGTTGCTCGATTGCCGTGCCGCTAACGACATGTTAAAAAGTTGTCTACCATGCACATAATGAATCGGCACTATATCGGGCAGTTTAATAGAAAGGTTGTTGGTATTCTTCATTTCGTCAACAAGAGTACACTGTCTCCTGCGAAGCAAAAACTGTGGATAACAGATTCGTCGCATCCGGTTTTCTCCTGTAAATGCCATGCTTGGACACCCTACAAACCAAACTTGCCACACAAAAGGAGAAAATAACACACCTACACCAATACGACAGGAAATCCAGATCGAGCCTGAGTGTAGGAAAAACCATGTAACTCCTCAAAACGTTTGTCCCGCCCCTCTCTCCCTCTATACGCATCATCCTATTTGTACCTTTTCCCTCCCCGATGCTGTGAGCAAAAAAAATTCATTTGTCGTTACGCCTTTGTCCAGGAGGAATTCGTAGAACCAGAAGGGAGAGAGAGTCGGTGCCCTTTGCTTTGCTGTAGTCGTCCGATTTCACGTGACGGGAAGAAGAAAAGGCTGAACAAGGCAAAGAGATGATATTGATTCTTTCGCTTTTTTAATTAAAGCTTTTTGTGTTGGGTTTTCGTCCGCTCTTCCTCCCTTCTTTCTCCCCTCCATCTCCGACAGCCTGCTTACGCGGCAGTCAGGGCCTTGCGGAGGCGGGCGCCACGCTGTCTCGCGTTGAGGTGCTCGCGGCCGACGACTTGCTCCGACTTTTGGACGACCTCCTCGGCCTCGGTGAGGATGAGCTCGATGTGGCAGGGGTTGGACATGTAGGGGTTGATCTGGAGTGGGCAAACGTGTTAGTAGGCAACATGTCTGTCTGGTTTGCTCCCCCCTTTAAATGGGGGAGGGGAACTCGGGGTTATACATACGCGACCGTGGGCACGGTATGTGCGTCTGCGCTGCTTGGGGGCCTGGTTGACCTGAATGTGCTTGACAATAAGAGCGCCGGTGTCGAGGCCCTTGGCGTCGGCGTTGGCCTCGGCGTTCTTGAGCAGAGTCAGGAGATGCTCAGCCGACTTGACGGGCCAGCGAGCACGGGTGACGCCGAACTGCTTGCCTATTCGTTCGTGTCAGAATATTCGGTTCCGGGATATCAGAGAAAACCCGTGTTTAGATCGCCCTCCTGTCTGCCAACAACTTGCAAGGTTGTCAACATAACAGCGCGCACACACGCGCAAATACTCCGCCCCCTTCTCTCCTCAACACCTAGACCAACCAACAGGACAAGTTTCGTGAAAGTCGTTCGTACCTTGGGCAGTGCGGCCAGTACCGCCGGCATAGCGGCGCATGGGGACGGCCTCGTCGTGGCTCTTGACGTTCTCAAGGAACTGCAGAGCACGCTCCAGCTTCCAGCCGTTGATGGCCTGGGCAGTCTCGCGCGTGTTCTTGAAAGACACACGGAGGTAGGCGCCGCGGGCGCGGGCCGACTTGGCGGGCAGGATCTCGGTCGCAGCGTAACGGACCTATACATACAATACCAATTGGTCAGTTCCCATCACTAACAACGCTCGTTCGAGGAGAACTCCTCATATCCCTTTGTCTTATAGCTTTGAATATCGCAGCGTCGCTAGTCCATTCAGAATTCGATGCATGGGCTGTTTGAAGTGGCATGGTGATTTATCGACGATGACGAAATAATTCGGCCGTGGCAGATTTCGATCGTTGCATTTCGAATGGACAAGTCGGCTGGCGTATTCTTGCGAAAGACTCACGGATGAAGTCGCATATCACTCACCATCTTGACGAGTTGAAGGGTTGGTGATAACTTGGTTCGACGTGCGTTCGCTGGCACTCAAAGTTGGCAATTTCTGAACTTTTGCCCTAAGGGCGCTGGGGGCGGGCTTGCCAACTCGCTTACTTGTTTTGGCAGCCGTTAGGGTTTTTCAGCCCTTGGACGCCGAAAAAAAAAGCTTGATACACAGCAAACACACTGAACGCAACGAGGGACTGCCAACAATGTAACGCGTGCAAAAAAAAAAAATTAGAAGTGCAGACTGCTGTTTGAATTAATTAAGATTTTAAAGTCTTTGGAATTCATTTTCTCACCCTACCACCAGATTTTGGTGTGTTGTGCTGCTAGTCACCTGATCAGAGTGCACATGAAGCCACGTGACCAAGGCTGTGAAAAGTAAACTCATTCTCTCGGAAAATCATATCTCCCCCAGCCGAAAAAAGCATCCATTACACTAGCCTTTATTGGTAATACGCGGGTCCCTGGAGTTTCTGCCAGTCCCAAGCTTCAAAAATTTCTTTCCCGACCTGAGTGTCTAGAAAAAAAAAAGTCGGATATCGTGTCTACGGCAACATCAACAAGGACAAGTCTGCAGTTGGTCTACACCTGTCAGCGATACGTTTTGACTTGCTCCCTGTTGGTCAGACGCTTTATATCAGCTCTATCGGATTTTCCGCGTCTTCAATTCCTCTTCGACATCTTTAATAAAAATCATACGCAATGGCTCCTTTTGCTAGCCGTGGTGGTCCTCGCGGCGGTGGTCGTGGAGGCTTTGGTGGTGGTCGCGGCGGTGCTGCTGGCGGTCGTGGCGGCTTTGGTGGTGGTCGCGGCGGTGCTGCTGGCGGTCGTGGCGGCTTTGGTGGTCGAGGTATGCTCGTGACGACGTCTTCATGACTTTGTACGCTTCGCGGATACTGACTGAGCGCAAACAGGTGGCGCCCGTGGTGGTGGTCGCGGCGGTCCTGCCCGTGGCGGTGCCCGTGGCGGTCGCGGTGGTCGCGGCGGTGCCCGAGGTGGTATGGGCGGCCAGAAGGGCGGTTCTAAGGTCATCATTGTGGGTTCTCTCTTTCCTCGTCTCAGCCTCTATGATGAGGCTATCGCGAAGTGCTAGCGATGGCACGACCAACCACTTTTGCTAATACATCACCTCATTTAGGAGCCTCATCGTCACCCTGGTGTTTTCGTCGTCCGTGGCGGCAAGGAGGATGGCATTGCTACCCGCAATCTGACGCCCGGCGAGTCTGTCTACGGCGAGAAGCGTATCTCGGTGGACGAGTCTGTCCAAAACGACGACGGCACCACGACAACGACCAAGGTTGAGTACCGCATGTGGAACCCATTCCGCAGCAAGCTATGCGCTGCCATTGCCGGCGGTGCCGACGACATCTACATGAAGCCCGGCTCCCGCGTCCTCTACATTGGTGGTGCCTCTGGTACCTCGGTCTCCCACGTCGCCGACCTGGTCGGTCCTACTGGCTACGTCTACGCCGTCGAGTTCTCGTCCCGCTCTGGCCGTGACCTCATCGCCATGGCCTCTAAACGCCCGAACGTCGTCCCCATCGTCGAGGACGCCCGTCAGCCCGCCCGCTACCGCATGATCGTCCCCATGGTTGACGTCATCTTCGCCGACGTTGCCCAGCCCGACCAGGCCCGTATCGTTGCCATGAACGCTAACTGGTTCCTCAAAGTTGGTGGCGGTGTTCTCATCTCCATCAAGGCCAACTGTATCGATTCCACTGCCCCTGCGGCCGAGGTTTTCGCCAGCGAGGTGCAAAAGATGCGCGCAGAGGCCATCAAGCCCAAGTTCCAGCTCACTCTTGGTATGTATAGACCAGCCAGTACGATGGATTGAATTCATTACTAATCTATCGTCAGAACCCTTTGAGCGTGATCACTGTCTGGTTGCCGGCGAATATATCCGCGTCAAGAACTAAAGATGCGTCGAGAGAAAATCGATAAAGCAACATGAATGGCAAGCTCAGGGTGCACATTAGTGTGTGTATGTCGATGAAGACATTGTTGGCTACTTCTGGGCGTCCTCTTGGAAGACACCTGACTTGCTTGGATCTTATTTTGGCAATGATGTTCCGTTATTTTCGGTTTCTGTAATGGCTCCTTCTTTTCATAAGGCGCGCGGCGTTTAGGCATTTGGGGGCTCTTATCTCTTGTACATGGCTTTGATGTAATACCAGCATTTCAGGCCACAATCTAGAAAGCATATTACAACTTGGGTGCTGCAATTGAGATTTCTTTGTACGGACTTTCGTTGTGTTGCTTGACGACGTTAGCGACGTGTGTGATCTGGCGTGTGTGGGCATGATGTTTTGTCTGATGATCCCTAACTTTAAATTGCGGCAGGTCTAGAGAGGCCATATATATGTTGCAATTCGGTTTATCACGGCTTTTTCTCTTGTCGAGCAACTTTTCGCGTTCATGTGGGCGTCATGTACCTGCTGGTTCGGGTACACACGGCTGGGTGGGTGCTACCCTACAGCGCATCCTTGCGAACAGTCGATATGTAGCATTCTTGTGTGGGCGAACGTGGTAGTTTGACGTTTCATTGCGCTGTTTCTTTTTCTTGTGGCAAGATACTCGGCTACGGGTGAGACGTTGGACGACCGCGGTCATGCGTTTCTCTTTCTCGACCCCGTAAGCCAAGTCCAGCCATCGGGTAGCAGACAGCATAGTTAATTGCGAATAATGCGATTGAACGTGGACGTCACAACCATTTATTACACCGTTACACATGCCCACCCCCAATCACACAGTGCCGGACCAGTGGCTCGTCATAGCACGAAGGATCGGTCCGAGTGATTCGATACCGCCGACGTTGGCACCCTCAGCAACCGGCATTGTTCATGACGTCGACGGTCGGGGTGATTCAATACCGCCGACGGTGGCACCCTCAGCAACTGGCATTGTTCATGACGTCCAACCGACGGTACTTTGGGGCGTGATGCGAGAGTTGCTCGGCGCTAGAACGGAGATGACGCGTTTATACCTATGCGATCGTAATGGGCACATCAGCACACAGCGCGATTTATACGAATAAATCATCTATCACAGAACGACTAAACAAGCAGACGGGGATCAACCGGAGTAGCGAACAGGTTCAAATCTGACGCGACACACATCTGAGCCAAGGACACGGTCGAACCCGTGTGTACTTGGCAGTTTGTGGCAGTGCCGTGGGTACGTGCTCGAAATACAATGGGCTGGAGAACTGGCTACTGCAAACAATTGCAAGGGGTTTATTATCAGCAGAACGAGGGCAGGACCGCAGGGGACAGGGTTCATGACATGGATCCATTTCTATGCAGAGAGGATCTAATCAATCGCGAGCGTGGCCCAGCCAGCCGGTACCAAGTCTCAACGAAGCTGTGGCCAACGGGGCCGATACAGAAAGCGCTAGCTAACTAGTTTCCGAGAACAGGAAGGATGAAACGGTAGGTCAACAGAAGGAGAGAAATTGTAAGACAGCCCAAAAATGTGCCACGCATCCGATCACGAGACCGGCAGAACAGCGCAGCAAGCCGCAAAGGCAACACAGTCAGCCGACCAAGACTCGTTGAAGACCTGAACGAGGCGTAGCAAACGGGTGGAATTTTTGAAAAAGGGTGAGAAGAAAAAGGGGCCGTTGCGGGTTACACCAGTGCGACATGTTCGGACGGGGATCAGCCCTTTGATGGTGCCTACTGATTGATAAGATGGACCTGATAAAAAAATTTTCCTTCCCAACTTCCCAACAGACAGCGAGCATGGGCCATGGTGGACAAGGTTTAATGGGCCCGCCTGTGCCAGGAAAGCAAAATTGACAACATACGAGACAAGCCACATTATTACTGCGCCTGACAAAAAAGAAATATTTTCATGCGGATCCCCCCAAATTTGCCTGCCTCGCTCTCACGTCAGAAGGCCGGTGGTGGTGTGAAGAGTGAAGCTTAAGGCCTCGCTCGTGTTACACTGTACACGTAAATGGTCCGCAAGTAAGCGAGCCAGCAAAGATTCTGGAACCCACAGAAACAAGATCCGGCTGGTTGCAGCTGGGTGGCTGCATGTTCTTTTGGCGTGAGGAGAGGGGTGTATGGCTGTGTGATGGGCAACTGATTGATTAGATGCGCGAAACAACTAAAGTCTGCGCTCGGACAAGATTGGAAGCGAAGTTGAAACAAGGATTTTGGCTCAGTAACCGCATCGGCCCATGGCAGAAAGCATGTGCTGCTAGGGAAGGGTACTACTAATAATAATCTATGGAAAATGAGAACAAGCCCCCATTCTTTGCTACACATATGGGCCCGGCTAAGACAGGCCGCTTCCGGCACGGTGCTTATGATTCTCAATATTATTGCAGCCCGCAATTGAGGATCCCCCTAATGACTACAGATTACAGGAGAAAGCATCGAAGAAGAAGGTTATTGAAAAAATAAAAATAAAATATGAATTAAAATTACCACGGTGCAATGGACACTTGTCACCACCCGAGGGTCCAGACCACTACAAATGGCGACACAAGACGCCCAAAAAGCATGCGCCGCCTTATCAATCCCGCCAACGAAATTTTGGACGACAACCGAGTGGGTAATTGATTGCCAACTGTCAAGCGAATGCTGTGTAATGACGCCAGCATGCTGCAACCGCCACATTCTTGACCCGAAGGCGCGTTAAAATGTTTACCCCAAAGTGGACGTCGGGCGACCTCGGCGCTGGTCATGCTTTGCATATCATGACTGATTGATTACTTGGCACAGGGGGTGTGGCGGACTGCGCACTGTGTAGCCCCTAGCAGACCTCCAGTGCGCTAAAGGGAGATTGATAAGAGCAACAAGAAATCCCGCGACCTCCCAGCCAAGACCCAGCATTAACAAGTACGAATACTGGTACATGCTAGCTAGATAGTAGTACGAACACGGGCTACCCTTAAAAGGAAGAATGGAGAACTTGGACGCGGAGAGAATTTCTTTTTTACTGTGCGGATCGATCGATGGTTTCTGAGATGTGACTGAGACCAGACGACAGGCAGTGCCGGAATTCAAGTCATGAGCAGTGCAACCAGGGAGACATGACATGACGAAACAAAAGCTGCATAATAAGAATAATAAGAGACGCAGAGAAACGCAGAGAAACTAAATTTATTAGGTTAGACGTGGCGTGCGCGCTATGCCTCCCATCATCATTATATCATACTTTTGGAGCTGAGGGCCATTCAGATGCCAGCACGGCGATGGCCGTCTCCACTGCGCGGCGCCGGGTGCAGTGCTGCTTTATTAGCAACCGGAGGCCCCCTTGATGCAGCCCTTGTCAGCACTCTGAAGGCAATGTGTAGTGGTGTTGGTGGTGTGCTGGCAGGGGGCCAAATTTCGCGCACTGTGCTTAGCGTCCTCCGTAGCCGGGGGCCTTTTGCGACAACGTCTGGGGCCCTCTGCAACTCATGGGCCTGCTGCTCTCGGCCCCCGGTAGCACATGGGCCCTGTAATTGCGAGGAAAAAAAAAAGAAGCTTCCCCAGGCCCTGGCTTCATGCTCCGCCGCCCACCCACCTGCACCTGCCCTGCACCGAACTGCACCTTTCACCCCTTCACCCCTTCTTCTTTTCTCCTTCGACGACCTCGGCGGCCGGTTCGCACTGTTCCGCCAAATTCCCTTTTCTACCGAACGCCCGCCTCTTCCCACCCACGACGTCCTGGCTTCCCTTTCTCGAATTACACTCGACCTCTGCTCAAAACCTTTCCCTCTATATCTACTACGAACCTGTCCCTTGGCACGCTCATCTGCAAACTGCCTTCGCACACAGATCTGCTGCTTGCTACGTCCTACAGTCCTGCTACAGACGCGCCTAGAGATTTCACCTAACGCCACGCCACACCAACCACACCACCACCACCACCCCAGCCTGGAAAAAACTAGCCTGCTAAACAACCCCGGCGAGCAGCATCGCAGGTCTGCCACACAATCCACGGACGAACACAGCAATCGCAGCCGAACTGCTCGTCCGCCCACAATGGTCGAGTCGCCGCTTACCACCGTCGCTGCAAAGGCGCTTGTTGCGTCCACTAGCGACTGTGTCCCCCGCGAGCCCGTCAATGCCCCGTCCGTGGCCCCATCTCTCACCTTCTCTGACGAGTCGGACGATGCCGAGGAGCCTGTTCCTGCAGCAGGGAAGCCGCAGGCCCGCCACCGTCGCGCTTCCACGCGGCTCATTGCCCAGAGCGCCCGCGACATCCGGCGCATCACTGGCGAGTCGACAGCTGAGTTTGTTGGACGCTGCTGCGGCGGCGGCTGCGGCTTGATGGGCAGCAAGCGTCCTGCCGGCATCGACTACGAACCTCTGGCCCTGCCCGACAACCCGGCCTTCGATTCTCTTGGCCTCAAGTTCCCCGAAGAGATCCCTACCAATCTTACCGGCGTTATTGAGATGCCGGACAAAGTTGTCTCGTTCAAGTCCATCCCTCGCCCGCTTAGCATCCCTTCAGACTCGGGCATCTCCATGGGTCCTGATGCCGACACCTTCTCCACATCCTCTGCGGAAAAGGCCCCAGAGCCCATGACTGCCGAGCATCTTGACACGTCTATTCAGCCTCCTAAATTCGTGCAACCGCACCCTCCCTACCATGTCTACCCTGCAAAAATTCATACTGCTCGCGAGCTGACAAAGGACGGTGCGGAGAAGCGCACCTTTCACTTCGACCTTGACGTCACCAACTACCCCGACGAAGAGTCCAATGACTTCAAGGTTGGCGGAGCCATTGGAGTTCTCGCTCCCAACGAAGACAGCGTTGTCAATGATGTTCTTGATCGCCTCATGGTTCCCCGCTTCGTCCGCGATAAGCAGACTCTGATGACTACTACTACCGGCCGCTGGCCAACGGTCTGGGGTGACGAGAAGCCCCGTGAGCTCATTACTACTCGCAGAGATGTTCTCAAATGGTGCACAGACCTCCAGTCATACCCTCCTACCAAGAATATTTTCCGTGTTCTCGCCGAGCACGCCACTGACGAAGTTGAGAAGAAGGTTCTCATGTTCCTCTGCTCCTCTCAGGGCCACAGCACGTTTTGTCAGATCCGCACAGGACCCCATGTCACTGTCTCTCAGCTGCTCTATGCTTTTCCAAGCTCGCAGCCACCTCTGGATGAGCTTCTATCTGTCCTACGGCAGCTCATGCCTCGCTTTTACTCTCTCTCCAACGACCCTCACGATTCTTACCAGATCCGCGATCAGAAGGAGCACCGCTTGATTGAAATAGCTGTCACCGTTCATGAGACGAGTGACTGGCGCAAGGGTTCTCGAACTGGCGTCGGGTCTGGATTCTTTGAGCGCCAGGCACATCGCTTCCTGGATGCTCAAGCCGCTGGGGAGGCCAACCCCGAAGTTTACATTCCCATGTTCAAGGGGCTCATGGCCAACCCACTTGCCAAGGAGTTCAACTCCGATGGTCCCATGCTCCTTATCGGTGCTGGCGTTGGCATTGCCCCCTTCCGTGGCTTTGTCCAGCGCCGTCTCAAGCAGGCCAACTGCGCCAATAAGGTCTGGGTCCTCCAAGGCATTCGTGATTCTTTAGTCGATGAAATTTATAGCGGAGAGTGGGGCGTGCATGAGGAAGAAGTCAAGCGTGTCGTTCAGAGCCGACGCGGCGAAGGACGTTATGTTCAGGAGGAGGTCCGCAACCAAGCTGACCTCGTCTGGTACATTGCCAACTCCGTCGATGGGCGGGTCTTTGTGTGTGGTAGCTCCAAGGGCATGGGCGAGGGCGTTGAGGAGGCGCTCATAGATGTGGCCATGTCCAAGGGTAATCTGGAGCGTGACGAGGCCCGCAAGTTCTGGGACCTCAAGAAAGAGGCTGGACAGTACATTGCTGAGACCTGGTAATGTGCGTCATCTTTCTGTGTGTATAAGTATTACGGACCTTTTTTTTTTTCCTTTCCTGATTTTTCTGTTCCCCTTTTTCATTTGAAAATATCATCAACATACCTATTACATGCCGCGTACCACACCGGCCGGGGCGCAGGTTCTAGAAATACGAGCACTGCGCAAGCATTTGACTCACACGAGCGGGAGAGAAGAAAATCACTTTTGGGGGTCTTTATGGAAGCATCATCGAACACGGCGTTATTACTTGCTACGATTCAATTTTTGTTCTGCATTTGTTTTGTATTGGCTTTGTTGGTTCGCTGTTTAGGAAACAACACACTGCTGCTTGCTGTGCGATAGACTCGCGTGTTTGTTCTGTCTGGAGAAGAGGAGAGATATTGCTGGGCATCTAGGAGACCTCGAGTCTCAGCTGCGCGAAATTGAGCAATTGAAATTCAACATTCAACACTACTGTGCCTATCGCTAAGCAAGATGTGATTTGATGTACCAGTCTGTGATAAAATGTATGCTTTTATTAAATTTTGTTATATTGCGCAAGGGAAATCAAAGTATGAAAATGGCGTGGCATAACCAGGTGGTCACAATCCAGCCAATATCAGTAACCCACCCCCTTCTTTTCACCTAGGTGTTTTTATGTCTCCGCAGTCCAGGAATAATGTATGGGCGAAAAATGGCATTCACTCGTCCCGTTTAATCTTCGTTCACGCGGCCGAGAGCTTGACCCATCTTGATGGTCTGTCCCTTTTCGACCTTCCACTCCCAGCCCTTCTTCACCCCCGCCTCCTTTTCCTCAGCCTTTCCTGCTGTCGTCGTCGTCGTCGTCGTCGTCGTCGGCGCCTCAAAGACGAGCACGATCGTGCTGCCGAGCTGGAACCCGCCCATCTCCTCGCCCCTGCGCAGCGCGTGCCCGCCCAGCACCGGGCTGGCCGCCGCGTACGTGGCCTCCGCGAAGCCCAGGTACGGCTCCCCCGTGGGGTCGCGCGCCGCCTCCGCAGCCGCGCGGTCCGCCGCGGTGTCCGTCAGCAGGCTGTTGGTGCGGAGCTCGGCGTCGAAGTGGACGCGGATGGAGCCGACGTTGGTGGCGCCGACGGGGACGTAGCCGAAGAAACCCCAGCGCCAGCGGCCGAGCAGGGCGACGCGCTCGTTGAGGGTGAAGAGGCCCGGAAGCGTGCGCTGCAGGTAGGGGGACACGCTGTAGAGCTCGCCGGCGAAGTGGCGCCGGCGCTCGACGACCCACGCGGTGGGCGAGTGGAAGCGGTGGTAGTCACCGGGGGCCAGGTAGATGACGGCGTAGTAGAGCGAGGTGGTCTTGTCGTGCGGCAGGAGGTCGTACCAGGCGCGCTCGTTGAGGGCGAGGTCGGCGCGGACCTCGGAGACGGCGGCCGGTGAGGGCTGCGTGGACTGGTCCTCGACGGCGCCGACGCGGTGTGCGGCCGCGTCCTCGCCGGGCTCGGTATGGCCAGCGAGGAAGTCCGGAAGCGTGTATGAGATGCCGTTGACGCGGGCAAACTCCTCGTCCTTGCCGATGACGTCGTCGTCGCGGGGTCTCGGGGTGCTTGCGCCGCTTCCAGCCGCCGATGACGTGCTGCTGGCCAGGCTCGGGCTTGGCGTGTGCTTGCCGAGCAGCGCGTCGACTGTGTACGTCATGCCCTTCACCTGCTCGATGTTACCGCCGTCAATCTCCCCAAACTGCAGGACCGTGCCGTCGGAGGGCGACAGCAACACCTGCGGGTCTGGGTCTAGCGGGCGCGAGCCGGGCTTGAGGGTGCGGTAGAAGAATGCGGCGAGGTTCGGGTACACGTGCAGGTCGGGTTCGGAGACTTCGGAGAGACTGATGATTTCGGTTAGCAGTTATCCCCGCAGGTGCAGTTGTGAAATATACTTGACGCCGAAAATCCATGAGTAGAGCTTGAATCCGGGCACACGCAAGTAGTATGGTATAGTCAATTCATTGAACTGTCCCCAGAGGCGAGACATAGCCTTGAGGGGCAGCGTAGACATGACTTGAACTTGCCTGGACCCTAGCGTTAGCAGTCAAATCCATTGGCCCGACTGGACACGAAACAATCTCACCATGGTCCTTCTGGTTGTATTCTTGGTCGAGGCTTGGGCCTCTCGCCGCCATCCTGCTTCTCACGCTCCCTTGCCTGGACCTTGTAGAATTGAACCAAGCCGAGGAATCCCACGCCGAGGCCGACGGGGATGTGATACCAAGTAATTTTTGTCTTTCGAAGTGCGTCACCCAATCGCTGGGAGAACCGAGGCCGCTGGCCCGACGGGCCGGAGGAGAAGTCGCGTGCCGTGCCAGGCGGCGTCCGGGGACGCAGTGTCGACGCCGTTGAGGGCCGCCGCGCGCCGCCAGCGAATTGCCGCCGCAGAGGACTCAGGGCATGGCCTCGTACCAGGCGCGCGGTACCGAAGCCGAGTGTGGCTGCCATTGCCACCAAACACAGCCAGAGCTTGGTGTTTGGTTTTTCTGTGGTCAGGGTGAGCATGAGCTCCGCAGTTTCGAGTTCGTAGTGGAAAAATGGTAGGTTTGCCTAGCGGCACCAGGACGTCACCAGACTGTAAGCTGCCCTGCACTAACACGGGGCAAGGTCGAGTCTGTCAGTGGCTCTGGCTGGCGAGGCATACGTTCAGGCTGCATGAAAGACGTATTTTGAAGGCAAAGAAGCAAGGTAAACTTAGGGATATGAGGGAGAGGGATACTAGCTCAAAAGCCTGAACGCCCGAATGCTACGAAATAGCCATCCCTATTCTGCGCTATCATATATCCCCTGTAAATACCTCGACTGAGGTATGCATAATTTCTTCTTGTCTTAATTTTATGCAACGCTTACATAAATGAAAACGTTACTTGGTAGATTGTACTAAGGCATGGTGTACAGCCGCTAAGCCGGAACAGGCAGCCACTGGTTTTGTGCACCGCCAGTTGACGTTGGCTGGAGCCCCAGCCGATGTCCAAGCCACGGTGGAATATCCAAACTGTCCAGAGCGTCTCTGTACACGCCAACGTTTCCTTCTCCAAGACATCTTTTTTTCACGTTTCCCCTACCATCTTCCCGGCTCTGCATGTAACTCGCCTCATATGCGAATTACTGGTATTAATAGTCGGGACACTGGCCTTGTCTTTCATGTTTGAATTATTTTCATTGCTTCCTAACCTGTGAACACGATCAACCTGTCGCCCAATTCTTCCACAGGCGGCATGCCACGCGGCTCCCCCAGCCATGGCCTCGCAATCTGCCAGCAGTGATGCTGTTCCTGAACAGATGGACATCAATCTTCAAATCGTCTCGCCATCTGTGGGCGTTAATCGTCCGCTTCAGTTCCCAGCGACGCCAGTGTTGACGACAATCAAGACGCTAAAAGGAATGATTCGCGACTCCCTCCCCCTACGACCAACCGATTCCAACCAGCGCCTCATTTACCGCGGCAAGGCTCTTCTGCGCGAAGATGAGACCCTGCTCGATATTTTGGGTGCCGAAGCTCTCCGAACGACCGATCACCACACGATGCATCTGGTCCTCCGAGATGTTGACCAGCCGCCGGTTCAAGCTCCTACCAGCGCCCCTCCCATGGCCCCAAGCAACTCATCGACTAGCAGCCAGCTACCACGACCAGCCACGCGGTTTTTCAATCACCTTGGGCACAATTTGGGCGGAAATCCCGCGGTCGCTGCCTCTAGCGGCCCAGAAGCTGCCCAACCCGCCCAGCCACAGGTACAGCCCAGAATACCGTCCCCAGCGCCACTTGGCCAGCAGCTGCCCCCGCCCGCTGCAGCTGCTTTCCAGCAGCAGCATCAACAGCTCACCAGCTGGCTCAACCAAGTGCAGAGGGACGCGATGAGCCGAGCCGTCAACCAAAACCAGCGAGGAAGAGCGCAGGCGGGCATGCGAGGAATTGCGGATGCGGCGCGTGACTCAAGCAGCCGCCGAGGCAGCCCGGCACCCACACACACTATATACCGCGAAACACAGGGGCCGAACGGACGGACTTATCACATGGAGACCGTTATTCGTACTCCAGCATCGGCTGGCAGTCAGGCTGGAACTTATAGCGTGGCGGACATTCAGAATATGGTACGCAATGCAGATTCTGGCCCGACTACGTCGGGTGCGGGCGCCCCTATGCGGCGTACAGCATCTGCAGCTTCTTTACCTCCAAGATTCGCCCCGAGCCTTGTCAATTTGACCTCGACACCTCAGCAAGCGTTGCAGCCTCGCGAAGCTGTGGAATTATACCTGCTGTCCTCCCCCGAGGGTCCCCGTGGCATCCTTATGAACAACTCTACCATGGAAACCTTCTATACGCCGATGAATAATCTTTCAGTGCCTATAGGTACCGCCCATTCTCAGCTTGCGTTCCGTGAATGGCTCTCAGCGCCACCTCCTGCGCCGGGCTATGAAGATTCGTTTGCCGATACTCTCAACGAGCCACATGATCCAGCAGGGGACTCTTTCAGGCGCCGAGCTTTTGACCAAGCTGCCCGCCAGAACCAAGCTCAATTCCAGGCACCCATGCCACAATTCCAGGCACCTATGCAACAATTCCAGGCACCCATGCGGCAGCTTCCACCCGGTGGTATCCCGCCAGAAGGGAGACTGAACCGACCGGTGGCCCAGCCTGCCCTGCAGCCTCTGCATGGCGGCAACCCAATGGCTGGCTTTGGCCAAATTCTTCTGCGATTGGCCCCCCATATATGGAACATTGTAAGGCTAGGGTTTTTCGTTTGGCTATTTGTTAACCCAGAAACGACTTGGACTCGGTGGTTCATCGTGGTTTCAGCCGCAATATTGACTTTCGTTGTTGGCACTGGTGCCTTCAATGGGATGGGCGAACAATTCTGGCGACCTCTGATGCGGTACCTGGAGAACCTGTTTCCGACACTCGACAGACATGATCAACGACGGCCGGTCCCTGCTGCACAGCCCGGGGTGAACCCAAATCCTGCCGAGATGGCTGCGCGCCTCGTCGCAGATCATAACGAAAGACATCCATGGCTTTCCCGGCAATTACGCAGAGTTAACAGAGCAGGGTTGTTGTTCCTCGCTAGCATCGCCCCTGGAGTGGCAGAGCGCCACATTGCCAATCTGGAAGAAGAGGCTCGGCGAGAGGCTCAGCGAGTGGAGCGACGTAGGCAACAGGCACAATTAGAAGCGCTTGCAACGGCTACTCTGGCTAGGAACGCAGAGATAATGGCTAATGTGAACGCCGGGAATAGCCCAGGAGATGTCGGCGCGGGGTCTTCTGCACAGGAACCGACTGATGGGGCTCTGGAGAATAATCAGGGACCTGATCCTGCTGGAAATCCGGTTGTTGCACCGTAGATTTGCTCGAGACGGCCTGTCCCATAATGTATGTATGACTTTGTTTGGATTCATGAGGGGGGGTGTATCACAACAGCAAAAGAGACTGTATTGGAGGGTTTATGGATAACAACATTCTACTACTACAGCTGTACGCTAGGCGGCTTGATTTCACATTAAACTCGTTAGTTAGACGCAACTGCTGCAAAGCTACAAAAATCGAAGCGATTTATTGTTCTACAAAAAAGCGTTAAAGCACTCTTGACCGTATGAGTGCTTATCTTATCAGCAGTTTGGTGGGCGACAGCTACTGTATGTAAGCTTGTTCCACACTTCTAGCTTCCAGAAGGAACAGGCAGCCCTTGCCTTCGCAACACCTAATATGAACAACGTTGCACATATCATTTTAAAAACAGATCTCCTGAACTCGCCATTGCTGCGGTTGGTTGCTCAATAGCCAGAGAATTATCACAAAAGCCGCCATGAGCGGAGGTTGGAATACAAGTTAAGTTCCAATTTACGCTGCGACTCAGTTGCGCCAAGCCCATTAACCGTTGCTACAATGCAGTTGAATCCGACGCGGTACGGCCACCATTTTTTCGCCCTCGATGATAAAGAGATGGCCGCTGACATTGTCAATAGGGTGTCTTCACCTCACTCGTAGAGAATCTGGGTGTCAAAGATATTCAGTTCGAGGAGCTGCTCACCCTCGACCCTACTGAGCTTCTGGCACTGCAGCCCGTCCACGGCGTCATCTTCCTCTTCAAGTACCCGACCGACGTGCCCTACGCGACACCAGACGGCCCGCTCGATGGAAAGTTTGACCATGCCTCGTCGGAGAAGATGTTTTTCGCCGCGCAGACGATACAAAACGCGTGTGCCACGCAGGCGCTTCTGAGCGTTCTGCTGAATCAGACCAGCGACACCGCCGGCAGCGATCCCAATGACGGCTGCACGGTCGACATTGGTGAGAAGCTGCGCGAGTTCCGCGAGTTTGCCATGGTGCTACCGCCCGAGTTCCGCGGCGAGGCGCTTAGCAACTCAGACCTGATCCGCGAGGTGCACAACAGCTTCGCGCGTAGCTCGCCGTTCGTCGACGAGACGACGCGGGACCCGAACGCGGAGACGGAGGATGCCTTTCACTTCGTCGCCTACACACCCATCGACGGCACACTCTACGAGCTCGACGGGCTGCAGCCCGCGCCGATATCGCACGGCGCGTGCGTGCGCGACGAGTTCCCCGCGCGCGTGGTGGATGTTTTGCAGCGCCGCGTCGCGCGATACGCCGCCTCGGAAATCCGCTTTAACCTGCTTGCTGTGTGCCGCGACCTGCGCGTTCGAGCGCGCGCGTTCGGCGACGAAGAGCTGCTGGAGCGCGAGCAGCGCAAGCGGAGGGATTGGCGCTTTGAGAACGCGCTCCGGAGGCACAACTTTGTGGGCTTTGCGGGCGAGGTTCTCAAGGGCGTGGCGGCGGATCGGCTCAAGGCTGGTGGTGACGAGGCGGTCGAGGCGTGGGTGGACGGCGGGCTGAAGAGGAGGGTTGCAGCAGAGGAGGCGGCGCGTGCGCGGACGGCGGGCGATGGAGACGTGGACATGAAATGAAGTAAGACGAAGTCAAGCATGGGTAAGGCAAAGGGCAAAAATTGACTGCCGAGGGAAGAACTGAAATCTCTTTCACAATCTTCAGCGATATACCCCATTTTCCAGCAATCCGGCGCCACTATCATGCACCTTCTCTTAGCTTTTGACATTTGCCACCCAAGCCATGTATGATGTGTGTGATATTTCCTACAATAGACCCTACATGCCATATCTTTTCTGCTAGTTACTATGCCCTCAAATTTCTTTTCAAATTCTCAGTCATCTAGGAACCCCTTAACTTTCGCCAAACATGCTAAATAGGTTACTCGACACTCTGGTCGCCTCTTTTTACTCTCGTCACGTTCATCGAAACACACCTCTCCATTTACCCTGTTCTTGGGGGCCCAAGTCACTCTGATAGTGCCTCTAAGGCCCACTGACCTCGACACACCGTCTCGTCTCTCATCGCGACATGCGAGTCATCTGCTCCGGGGTCGGCCGCGAGAGTATCGGCTGCTCCGTCACCGTCACCGAGCCGCCCTTTGCGGAGGACGATCGGTCCGGCGAGTCACCGGAGAAAGAGACGACGCGCTCCTGCTGCGGTGAGCGGAATCCCGGCTGCCCGTTGCCGGTGCTGGCGGGCGTGGCGCCGTCGCGAGTCGCCGCCTTCCTGCGGCGGCGGCGCTGCTGCTGGCGGACGGCGCGCACGAACCACGGCGGCTGGCCGGTGCCTTTCCAGCTCCAGTACTCCTTGAGTTCGTACTCGCGGGGCTCACACCGGCCGCCCGAGATGCAAACCACGGCGCCGATGAGCCCGTTGAGCACGGTGTAGACGAAAATGCCGCTCGTTCGTGTTAGAGCAAAGTCTTTTCCGGTGTGGCGGGAGAGGAACTTACGCGATGAGCCCGTACGCGACGCTGTAGCTGAACGGGATGAATGTCATGACGACAAAGGAAGGCAGGACGTCGCCAATGTAACGCCAGTTGATCTGCGTTATCTGCCGGATCATCATGCAACCGACCTACCAGCTGTCAGTTACCATTGAAGACTTGAGGGGAAGGGGGAGGGGGCGTTAAGGGAATCAACGTACAAGAACCAAGGTGCATCCAGTGGCCCATGGCGGGATGGAGGCGAAGATCGGCGCGAAGAAGACCGCCACGATGAAGCACAGGCCCGTGACAATGGCTGTCAGCCCGGTGCGTCCGCCCTCGGCGATGCCGGCGCCACTCTCGATAAAGGCCGTGACTGGTGAGGACCCGAACAGCGCCGCGATGGAGATGAAGGCGGCATCGGTGCAGTAGGCGATGGTCGATCGCGGGAAATCACCATCCTTGTCCACGACGCCACAGAAGCGCACCATCGAGTAGAGTGTGGCGGTGGCGTCGATGATGTCGACGTAGAGGAAGGTGAAGAGGGCGAGGGCAAAGTGCGAACCGCTCGTCTGGATGTCCCACTCGAGCTGGTTAGCGACACGGGAGAGCGGGTGCCACGCAACGATCTGCCGGAAGAACTCGAAGCGCGAGTTGCCTTCCTTCGTGTCGGGAAAGTACGTGACCGCAGTGTTGCGGCTAGAGACAGGGTTAGATCGGGGTGAATAAGAGGACGTGATGGGATACTCACGGCCAAGAAATGACGGAGACCAACGCGATACCGATAACTAAAGCATACTTGACCCGGTATGCCATCAGGAAAGCGGTGAAGATGCCACCGCAGAGAACGCCAAGCCAGAGCTTTCATGGAGTTAGCGTCTTTACTTCGCTGAAGAGGCAGCTATGAATACTTACCTTTGGGTTCGACATGACGCCGGACGTACACATGCCACTATCGGGATCAATCAGCTCTGACGGGCAGCCTCCCAACGTGAGCGGTGAGCCACCACCACCACCGGTAATTGCACCGATGCCGGATGAGTATGACAGGCCCACCTCCGTCAGCAAGAACCCGATGCCGACGCCCGTCGCGGTCTTGAGCGTGGCGGGGATGATCTTGACGAGCCATTGCCGCATGCCGGTGAGCGCAAGGAGGATGAAGATGAAGCCCTCGATGAATATGGCTGTTAGGGCGGTGCGGTAGGGGACGGAGCCAGTTCCGTTGACGCCGACGACCTGGAATGCAAAATACGCATTGAGGCCCATGCCAGGGCTTGAAGATGGTCAGCAGCTGTACAGTAGACGGGCAGTCGTAAGGCGCGATTAGACATACGCAATGGCAACCGGCAGGTTTGTGAGCAGGCCGAAGACGAGGGATGCCATGCCGGCAATAGCAGCGGTGGCCGTGATCAGGTCGCGTCGCACCTCTGAAGGGGTTAGTTAGCAGGGCTTACGAACGGGCGAGCTCATTCCACATACCCTCTTTGCAGGCCGCAAACTCGGGAACGTTGTCACATTGGTGTCTGTCGACCAAGTTGCATTCACATGTGCCACCTGTTTGCGAGAGCATGGAGGCCTTGGGTGGGTGTCAGTGACGGTTGGCAGCGGCGTTGACTAACATGGGCAACTCACATTGACTGCGATGATGTATGCCATGGTGGCAAAGGTGGTCAGTCCCGCGCGGATTTCCTTGAAAGCTGACGCCGTGACAATCTCTTTGGGCTAATTTTCGTTAGAATGGCCGTTTTGTTTTATAATATTCCGGGGCGCACGTACATGGCCGCTGCCACCGAGGTGGAAAAAGTGTCCGAAGCGCGATGCCGAGAGCCATAAGTCGGCGAGGTCACAAAAGTCGCGCAAACCGCAGAACCTGGAGCGTCTAGCAGAAGGCTCGTGAGATTCGACCACGAACTCATCATGACCTGGCTGTGCCATGCTTGCGGCAGAGTGTGCGCAAGTGTTTGGCTGTAAACAAGCGTGCGTACTCGGTGTTGGTCTTGGGAGGAGCACACGGAGTACGGCCTGCAGCGGTGCAAAAAGAAAGTTTACAGTGGAATAGCTGAGAGGTGGTGAAATTTCGAGGATATGCAGAGGTGAAAGATGGAATAAAGTAACTCAGCTTGGTGAGTTTGTGTGTGCAGGACAAACGGATTGAGTTGATATGGAGGACTTGGGAGGGTGAAGGAACAGGTTGCTACCGAGGCAACCGAGTCTTGACGGCCAGCAAAAGGGAATGATGATATGAGAATGACGGTTTAGAAAGCGGGGTAACGAGATTCTGCCAGCTGGCAAAGAAGGCAAACGGCCCGGCAGTTTTATAGAGAAGGGGAAGATGGAGAGATGTGTATGTGTTGCCTGTGTTTGTGGTTGTGGGGGAGGCTGGAAAGCAGCAGCAGGATTGGTACTTCTACCTCAGTGTGAGAATGACTATTACAATTGACGGAATTTCAACTGCATTAGATTGCTTTTCCTCAGATCCTTCGCGCAGACCCTTTTTTTTTCGGGCAAAGCGGTTGGACCTGAATGACCTCTGCCACGGGTTGCAACATAATGCCCCTTGTACGCTGCAGGAGGACCAGAGCCTTACCAACCAAAATAGCCACTCGGGCACGAAAAACTCCAGAAAAAGGCCCATCACGATACAAGAGCAAGTACACAAAGCAAAGCATTGTTTGTAGTATTGGTCTGAGCGTGCATAATCGCCATGTGTAATCGACCTTGCCGCATGCAGCAGTGAGTTGCGAATGACCTGCCTATGCTTTGAAATGCGATATGTTGCCATAGGTCAGCGTAAGAGACAGTATTTTTGTTTACGGCATACACCGAGCCTGCCCTACCAATGTCTCACGAACCTGTGGTACTTGAGTGAGATATTGGTGCGATCTGTATGGTACAGCGTACAACGGTTTGGCCAGGCACCAGGGAAGCGAACGGAATGTCCTCATCGCTTGCCATTACTCTGTAGGAAGCAACCCGGCGGGCCCCTGCATTATGGAAGGAATGCCTTTTTCTGGCTACTTTGTCGAAGATAAATTAATTTCACGTAGGGCAGTGCCACGTCGGCTGATTTGTGTAACATTCGTTAAGGTCGGTCTATTGAATCCTGCCACCCGGTGTGCGACATGAGTAGCAGCTACCCGGTGCTCCAAGCGACGATCAAGAGGAGGGCTGTATATATTTGGATAAAGACTCGAAATTAGGGGTGGATAATGCAGAGCAAACATCTTAGTACAAAAGCTGCAGCAGAAGCTGCAGCAGCCCTGGCCCTGAATACCGAGAGAAATACCAAGATGAGAGCATAATGCTTGAGTTACATGGAAAAGCTCGTATTCTACTCAGGACTATGTAGTACAGGTAGACAAGGCCTACAGGTGAACAAGTCTCCATCTTTCTGTTTGCAAACGCGCTGCTCGACAGCTCTTGACTGCACCACGTCAGACGTAGCTCAGCAACGCGACAGCTTCCCTCGAGATGGGAACAAGAGCAGATTTCTGATCGAGAAGAGGAAATGTCGATAAAATAAATAGCGACAAAAGGAATGGATGCGGATCGACCATAGTCGATATTGGCATCATACTGAGCGGTGAGTGAGACCTCTGCTTTTGCTCTGCAGCCGTCAGCCGCTCGCCAGCTGTCGGTACGATACACTCTGCTTACATCATGTTAGCAGATCCAATACTTCTTTGACTAGCACTTCAGATGCAACTCAGACGAGTATGCATCACAACGGTGCACCACATCCCTTCGGCGTGGCACCTCCCGGATGGCAGCATCTGATGTGACAACAATCACCTGCACCAGGTGAACCGGCCAGAAACTATTCCGCAAGCTGATCTTGGTGTATCCCAGCTGCAACATCATCGTTTGTCAGCCGCAGTCGAGTGGCGGAGAGAATGGTCTCCTGGCTCGCCACACCACGCAAGCTCAAATAGATTTATGAACAACTGCTGCGCCGCTTCCTCGCCTTCATCTTCTCCCAAGACATTCCAATTCAACACGAACACCTCTTAGCCGGGACACTGCCGGATTCGGAAACCAGTCGCTTGCCGCTGCTGTGACACCCATGCCCCCGCCTCATCGACGGCTGCACCCTGGAGAGATTTAGGCTATTCCTCGTGCCCAACTGCCTTCCCGGGCAGCAATATATTACTAAGGCCCATCGTCTCATCACTCCGTCGCAACCATCCATAAAGATGTGGGATATCGTCTGGACCGACCCCAGCAAGGAGTTGGTTGGAGAACATCGGGCCAGAAAAGGTCAACGCAGACAAGACAAGGAAAAGAGTAGCATCCGCTCAGGAAGAGATTCGGCTACAACTTCGTCTTCAAATTCGTCCTCTGAGTCGCCATTCAGCTTTTTCCGGTCTAGAAGCGCCAAAAACGCTGGCATTTCAAAAGGGAAGGACGCCGATCGCTGCCCGTCGTTTTCTGGCCTGGCCACCCCGAGCCTCACCTCTACCCTTTCGCCATTCTCGCAGACATTCGACTCCTCAAGTCGAAGGAGCTCAGGCATGGTGACCACGTCACCTACTTCGCCCAACAAGGATGGGCCTGAGGCTCCCTTCTCTGGCAGCGATCGTGACACCCTGCCAACCTTTGATGGTAAGGATTCTCCCCGAAAGAGGTTCAAAAGCAACAACTGATAATCTGTATTTATAGAGTGCCTTGCGCAGTCGTTTGGAAGTATCGATTCCATCACTGCCAACGTGATAAGCTCCGGGCCGAAGGGTAGCAACACTGAGGCGCCTAACATTGGTGCCCTAATCCAAATGCTAGGCGACTTGCCACTCAGAGGCGACGCCCAAGATACTCCTCGGTCAATTCCCCCTAACCTGGAGACCTCCTCCACATCCAAAGAAGAGAGCCCATCAGTTGGTGCTCGGCTTGACACGCCGCCCAAGTCACCCTCCAACCCGTACGCGAATTGCCCAGACCGGTTCCGAGTCATAATGCTAACTGCCCTTGTAGCATCGAAGAATCTTTCCGCGCAGAAAATCTACCGGAGGCGCCAGTGATTCTGACGCCGCCTCCAAGATCACCCCGGCGGCCCGTACCGACGCCCTTGGAGATCAATAACCCCGCGGCCTGGCGAAGCCCATCGCAGTGGAAGGATCACGATGCAAGGCAGGCCAGGAAGGCGGCTAGAAATGTCTCAAAGAAGATCGCCAAAGACAAGGTGATCAAGACGGAGGCATTTGCCGTTCCCAACGGCATGACTGGTGTTCGATCTGCCGTAGGGGCACCAACTGCTATGATCTTGGCAAAGGTCAAGCAAGTTTTCGCGTCCAGGTCTGATGAGGGCCAAGAAGTTGGAACAGAGAATTCCAAACAACATTGGATGCTTTCTCTTCTTCATGGTCTTGGTTATATAGGAGATCCAGACCATGACGAAGACTGCCGCGACACGTTCCTTCCCGCCACAGCGCTGGTCATGTTGCTCTATGAGCCGAGAGGTAGCTACGACCCATCTGACGATTAGAAAAGAATACTAACAGTTGAAAGCCTATGCAACATACATCAGTGCTGTGCACCCGGAGACGCAGGTGTATCACTTGAACCGGGAGAGCTCCGTGGTCAGCTGGTCGAGCAACATTCAGCGCATCCCAGCACCACCAGCAGAGTCGACGTGTTTCCCCATGGCACCCGGGATATTCCAGACCGTGTATTCGTTTTCACTACCGTCTGGATGCCCGTACCATGTGCTCCCTAACGTGCTGACTAGTGTGCACAAGTCTTTGAGGCCGGGCGGATCTTTCAAGCTCACAATCATCGACCCGCTACCGTACGCCGAAACACTAGGCCACAGACTCCGGTTTTGGATGGAAAGGAACCTCTTCCCCAACCTGGAGCGCACCTCGCGTTGTCTGGAGCCCAGCAGGCTGTTCCCGAAACTGCTGGGCGACGCCGGCCTTCGGGGCAAGGGGAGCCGCCGCACAAAGGTCAAATTCTTCGCCTTGCAGGAGAATGCGCGCGGCCTCGACGTCCATCGCGACCCAGACCCCAGCATCGAGAGGATGTACCAGGAGCAGCGCGACAAGGCAGAGCTGCGCAGCCTCGTCGGGCGCATGTTTTGGACGGAAGTCTGGGGCCCGTACGTCACACCAGGCAGCACCTGGTGGTGGGATGACCCGTCCTGCGTGGAGGAATGCCTGGAGCTTGGTACTTTTTGGGAGTACCATATCATCGACTCCATCAAGGCCGAGCAGAATGTTGTCTGAAAAGAGACATTCTGTGAATATGTGCAAGGGAAGGGGAAGGGGAAAGCGAGGAGCGAGCGAGGGTTGTAATGATATTGTGGAAGGGCTAATTTTCATTTACCAGCGGGAAACAGAAGTGTGTTTTTTTATCTTGTTGAGTTTCAGTTGATAAGGGTCAGAGTCAATATTTGTTATTTGTTGTCAGTATGTTTTTTCTTTGTATGTCGCGAACAGAATCTTAAGCGTAACGAACCATGACCATGTTTACATACGAATAGACAATGAAGAGACAAAAGATATTGCGGGCGAAATTTCTCCATTTCTGAACGTTCAGTGTGCGGGGTCGCGCCCGTTAGGCTATAGGATAGCATAAAACCTTCATACTTTAGTCGTGCATAGTTTGGTGTGGCAGTAAAGCCGCGCGATTCCCGTCGCCTCAAGTTATAGCATAGCATAACAACTTCATGCACAAACCCGCGTAATTCTATGCGAACATGAATGAAGTTTTGGCCGAAGAGTCGCAGTAAACATCATTTCTCACGGGAGCTTTTTTTCCCGGGCGGCTCAAAAAAAAAAAAAGAAAGACTTGAGGGCGGGTCTCTTGAACGCCCATCTATATTTGTTCAGGCCCTTCCCGATGGACTCCAGTTCCAGTTCACTAAACAATGACCTTTATTAATAAACCCGCGCATGAATCAACATCCTTGTTGGAACCTGGTCCGACACGATGATGGGGTAAAGATCGGCTTTCCCCTCTTCTCCCTTCCCGAAATACCCGTTCTCCGATGCGACGCGGATGGATAAGGATATTAGTCTTGCTCATCTGACTATGCAGGGGGGGAGGGGGCGAAATGAATTGGTGTTCAGCAGATGTCACTGTGCCTTAGATGGTAAGGATAATTGGGATGAAAAAGATTCATCAGGATTTTGTATTTTGAGCCCGCCACGTTTCTTAAAATGATAATAAAAACAAAAAAGTATAGTATAAATGTAAACGCAAGGGGGGCGTAAAAGTATGTACATAAAAAAGGGTAGCTGTCGAAAAGAAAATGTTCTGTATATCCATGAACACATGAAGAAATGGTCGTCAGAGACGCGGGGTGTTCCATCTCGAGAAAAAATGAAACAGATAGACCGCGACCAATTAAAGTTGGGGTTATTAAGGGAGTTAGACGTTCGAGCCACAATAAGCCCGGATCTGTTAGTTCCTCTGGCAATCTGCCGAGTTCGTCCGCGTCGTGGATAACTCGGTGGCGCTCTCGGTGTCGAATGGCTTCGCAGGGGTTGGCTTCGACGATGCGCCAACAAAGCCACCTCTGCCGCCGAATCTGCTCTTTTGCGCACCCGCAGTAGAAAACGACGACGCCGGGAAGTCTGGGTGGCCGGCGCGTGCGCCTGACGAAGGGCTGTCGACGAGCTCCGTGACGTCGGCTCGGTTGCGGTAGCGCAGATCCTGGAAAAAATTCTTGCACGCCACCCACGAGGTGGTGGCATAGATGACGGCGTTCCAGAAGCCCTGGAGCGGTAGCACAAAGGCGCTCATGAACTCGAGTACGATGCTGATCTCGTTCTTGTGGATGACCGAGTACACGCGGTTGGCACTTGACGGGATCCAAGTGACGAGGATAACAGTGAAGAAGAGGATGGAGCACTTGGTGTACGACCACGCCGCGTTGTTGAGCTCATGGTTGCGGCGGCGATTCGGGTTCGGCACACGTGGCACACGCGGCGGCGGCTGCGGTCGCGTGGTAAAGCTGCTGATGGGCTGCGCCGTCGCCGTCGGCAACGACACTCGAGGATCATCACGGCCCTGCAGCGGTAGTTCTACGTCCTCGGCCGAGTGAACAGAGCCGATCGAGTGCGAGGTGACGTGGATAGAGTACGCGCGATTGTCCTCGGGCAATGTCTTGGGCTGCGCGGTAATGGCAGTGTGCCGACCGAACGGCGCGGGGGCACCGTTGGCGGTGCTGATGACCTCGCTAGTGATGGTGACCTCTGTGGTTCTCACTGAGTAATGGACATCACCGTTAACAGACACAGGGTCAGGGTCGGTGGAAGAGTGGAAGTCGCGCAGCTGCTTGCGCTTCTCGTAGATGGTACGGCCTGCACGGATGTAGACGAAAAAGGTGAGGATGATGACAACCCTGAGATGTATTAGCAATGCGAAACAGATAGTGCGGGCGAGTATTAAGAAACACCATACCATACAGGACCATAGAAGGCTGCAATACGCCAAATATCCCATTCTGATGAGATCCAACACCAGAGTAGCGCGTTGCCATAGACGCGGACGCCGTGCTGGTTCTCGATGAAGATGAAAGCAATAGCTGGGATCAACGGAACACCGTAGCAGAGAACCAGGTATGGAATTTCCATTCGCCTCAAAGCAACGGCATCAAACTTGTAGTAAAATGTAAGGTAGACATTGACGGCCATGGCCAGTGTCCAGAAGGCATCAGCGGGCATAAACCTGAAATGTAGCACTGTCAGTGGCCGCTTACAAGGCTCAAATCGGTCGAAATAGAATGACACTCACATTTGAATCAGAAAAGCTTGGAACTGACAGCCAGCAGACAAGACATCGGTCAGGTAGGACCGTGACATGAGGGTGCCGACGTTGGTCATCATGTTGCCAAAGGACGCATAAAAGACGAGCCGGTTGATGGGCTTGTGGAAGGCAGTAGAGCTGCAAAACGTGACAATTGTAAAGAGACATCCAAGGAGTGAAAAGACAGAGCAAGTTCTCTCAATAATGCTAACAGCATTGAGCTGCCCGTCTGTGAGTGTGACCGGCATGGTTCTGTGGGCGGCTCAAGAGCCAGAGAACGATTTGCAAACGGCGAGATCTGAAGTGATTCGCAGTGCAGTCAAAGGGTGTGCCAAGGTCAAAAAAAGGAAAGCTGATATAGATCGAATATCAATAGGAGAAGATGAGGGGCAGGATGAACGAGAGGAACCACCAGCAAAGGAGACGGAGGACTTTGAAACGCCTTGTGAATACTGAGTGTTTGAAGGAATTGCAGGATGCAATCGGGGTGTTTGGTGGAGTCGGGGCTGGGCTATATGTATTTGGAAGCCATACAGGTTCCTCGCCGAATTACCTTGGAAAAACTCGGTGGCAATTTATCACAACAGAAGGCAATCTATCTCGGTTCCTCTTTGTGATTTTTTTTTAACAAAGTGTGCATTCTCTCGCAAGACAAGAGCCGGGGCAGGCCAGGCAAGACAACGAAATATCCCACCCAAGCATATGGGTGGACCCAGGAACCTGTTGATGGATTCATTCTCCGTCGCTTTCTCCGTCCCACGATCAAGACTCCCTAGTTCGCGGGCCCCGTTTTCGAGCCAGGGCATCAAGCAAGTATCCCACTCTGGCCACTCTGGAGAGGAGAAGATGATCGCCTCGGCGGAACAGGGGTGGGAGAAGACAGAGAAAATGCCTACTTTTGACTCCATGATCCCAACGCATGTGGCATGTGACGGGAAGCGAACTTGCCGCCCCCCCCCCTGCTTCGTGCCGCAGGCTCGGAAGCTCGCTGACAAGCTCTACAGGGGCCCTTTTCCAGTTTATTGGCCTTCCGACGCTTTCTTGCCTGCATATTCGAAATCTCAAGCGACTCGCCGACGCACCTCGATGACTCGGCCTCCCAGCCACCCGCTCGAGGGACCCCCGCGACCACATCCGAGCTGCCAGTCCAAGGTCGTCAGTTATACCGTTTAGTAGTTCGCTCGCCAACATGATGGACAGAGACAACTTCAGAACCGAGCCAGACTATTCCCCTTCTTTCAGAGCGCAGAGACACATTGAAAACAGAAAACCCCTTTTGGTGAAACAGTTTTCTGGGGAAGAAGGGACCTTTCGTCTCAGGTACCAAGTCATCTGGCCCGCGACACCAACGAACATTACTAACTTAAACCGTCTTATCGGATAGGTTGATAGACTCGAATCAATGGCCCCCCCGGGGTGCCAAGAGAGGAACCACGAGTGCCGATCGTAGCACCAAATCAACAATGGACCCAGGTTAGTTGGTTTTGGGCACTGGCTCTTCCCGGGGGGTCGATTCCGTCCAGACAAGGACTCCATCTAATTCCTGACGGGCGGTTTTGGCAGGCAGGCGAATTAGGCGGGCGAGCCGGTTGACAGGCATCGCGGTGTCCTTATCCTCTATCATCATCGTCTCTTTCGAAACTCGAAATTGCCACCCACTGGCGTCTCCTCAATCTCCTCGGAGGGGCGAGAAAAAAAAAATGGTGCTCTTGGTTCATCATCCCAAAAAGGCAGATCAGTCAGTCAGTCAATGCCGTCGAGCAAATGCATTAATTAATAGGGCGTAGGGCGATCACAAGGCCGAGGATTTTGCTTCTGCGGCCTCGTTGCCGCATTCCTCTTCCTTCATCCCTCCTGCTGACCCCCTTTCTTCGGTGGCGTCCAATGTGGGCTTGCTGCGACTTCACGAGGGCTTGCATTACTCTGCAGCCACCGCGGACAGTGAAATGAGCGAAAAACAAGCAGCAAGACATCGCAACGGTGTGCCGCCCTAGGCAGGGGTTCGAATAACCCTTTCCGACTGTGCGCTTCATGGGCCGCAAGTCCCAGGCCTGCAAAAGTGATCGACACAGGCGGCAGAGACGGCGTCCAGTTTTTTTTTCCCGCAAAAGCAATTCTCCTCGGCCGGTTGACCGCCGTTGGTGATGGTGATACATGCATTCAATCTTAACAATGACAGGAACTGCCCCATGGCATGATTCCAACGGTTGAGACAGTTGCGTCCTAAAGGGTTGCGTCCTAAATTCTAGGTGAAAGGTGCACTATCCGACTTTTTTTCTTTCTGCGTTGCATCGTTGGTCCGGGTTGATGGACGGACCCCAGTTCAGGAAACCGTGCCTAGTCAATGCAGCTCATCTTTTTTGGCAGACTTCAGCCCGCCATCAACAACCTCGGACAGGATCGCCAGCAACATGCGGAGCTTATCTCTAAAGCTCAAAATCTGCCATGACGTTAATTTACAATACGGGTCCCGCAACCTCTCCAAATGAAGCCAAACCCAGCTTCAAGTCCCTGAATTTCAAGGCAAGCTCGATAGTCACGCCACTGATTTTCTGAACCTCTCGCAGCATGCATGTCTCTGGTGCCTTCATTGATTCTTGAGTCTCTAGGAAGAGCTCCCCGCGAAGCGCACTAGTTGCTTGTGATCTGCAATGGCCGTGTTCAGACTCAGTCCCGAGTATGCCAACACTGCATACGCCATCCACACATCTTCTGTTGGCACTAGGTTGGCCTGCTTTCGCAATTTCTGAACTCAGCTTATGAGTTCGCAGACCAGCCCCTCTGCCTCAAGCTCCGCACTCGGTCGATGTCAAGTAGAACCATCACCGAAAGTTTCTTCCCATCCGACTTGCCGTCTTCCCCGCTGGTGCTCCGCTGGACTGATCGTACCAGGGTAATGTCACCGGGTAAGGCTGTTCCAATCAACCCTGGTTTCGAGTACAACATCGTATTTGGCTTCGTCAGAACTCAGAATTACTGTATAAATGTTTAATTCTTCCTGCACATATCCTGAAACCTATTGTAATTCTTTCAGCTGGCGCTCTTCGGCAATGACTATGGCTTTAGAAAGAGGCGTTCTCAAGGATAGAGCCTATATATGTGTTCCGCAAGAAACGGTGTAAACGGCGCAAGGGCTCCCACAAGGATGAAGAAAACTTGCAATAAGAATTGAAGAGCCGTGAAAGTGTCGTTTTGATCAGAGCTAGCGACGCCCTTGAGGCGCTTCCGGTTCCATGGGATGTACGTTGTGAGGCTGTCAATAGTTGTCACCGGACGCGGAACCACGGTGAAGAGACGATAAGCTAAAGAGAAGAATGAGTATTAAAACGGGACTATTAATTCTTACCAGACATTTTCTGTTCAACGAATTGCAGGAGACGCGATCCATGAAGTTTGCCAAGTCGGCGGCGGCGGCGAAGTCAGGGGACATGACCAGGTTCTGCCCATGTTAAATCTTGTATAACGCTGATTGTTCCGAAAGGAAGCGATAACTGTTCCATAATGGCAAAAGCACGCTGGAAATGATTTCCGTAACACTGGCCTGCTTGAAACGCAGAGGTTCTGCCTCGACGACTGATGAACTAATCAGATACAGTCCGAGGGCGTCGGAGCCGAAGTCGTCAAATACTTGAGCCGGTGCAGGGTAGTTTTTGAGACTTTTTGGACATCTTGCCGTCTTCGGCAAGGATCATGCCACTAACAAGCGCACTTTTGAAGGGCGACTTCTCAAACAGCAGGTTTCCGAGAACTGTCACGGTATAAAGCCAGCCGCCAGTTTGATCGAGACCTTCGGCAATCAAACCGGCAGGGAGATGTCCAATTTCGGAAGCATCACTACTCTCAAAGGGATAGAGAATAGATGCGTACGGCATACATCTAGAATCAAACCTAGGGCTGTTTAGAAGAGCCCTCCTGCTTTGGGGTGTAATGAGGAAGCGCTTACCAGCAGTCAAGAATCTCGCTTGCTCCATGCAGCTGGCCCTTGCCATTCTTCGCTGGTATTGTAATGTGGTCAATTCTATTCCGATGAAGGTCATTTAGTGGTCCATCGTAGTCGCTGAGACGACGAAATTCCTGAATGCTACCAATACAGACGAGCTCCTCGTAGTCATCGCTCGCCTATCTCGGTGTAGGCATACCCCAATATCTGTTTCGAGGAGACGGCGCGTCGAATGAGGTGGGTGTCAGAACTCCAGCAAAACTAGTCAGAATGCATAATTTGACTTTCATGAACAAATCGCTCTGTCTTTCTCAGGTCACGCAAAGTCTTATCAGCAGCTTTGACATGCTGACCAGCGGACTCGATCCAGCGCTTACACGCCGACAGCGGCGTGAATGGTGACGAAATCATTCTCGGAGTCATTTGTAGATTTTTCCTTGTAAGAGAAAGAGAAAGAGCAAAGAAATCAATCGTTAGAAACTGCAGAATGGCACACGTGGTGGAGGTGTAGAAGCTGACCGGTCCATCTACGTAGGCAGTTAGCACCTTGCTTTGCTTGTTGTGGCCTGACCGACTTCCATCATGGCAGTCGCTCTTGCCTCTTGCAACATCCAGCCGACCTGCGTGCAGCACCATCGTTTGCCAAGATCCCTTCGCCTCTCACTAACTTTCCTATAATCCCAATGCCACCTTTTTGTTCCTACTTGGCCGAGGCTTACAACTTGGTTCCTGCGATGGATTACCGTTCGCAACCAGCAATCTTAGCGAAGATACACTCAGCTCAAACACCGGCAACCTCCTAGGAGACAACAAACGAACCATTGATGTTTGAAAACGCCTCTGAACCAAATTATTTTCCCAAGAACTTTTGTATTGCAACCTCAAAGCTACGATATCGCTCTGCATAGCCACCCAAACCTGCTCAAGTCAAAGGCATCGACCACAGACACTCCCTTACCCCATCGGAACGACAGTCAAAAGAGAAGCAGAAGACAAGCAAAAAATTGGCACCAAATCAGAAAGCGTGCCATAAGAGCGCGGTGAAAGGCAAGAATACTCTGTTAACGCGGTAGACAGCACTGCTTGTCGTCATGCCCGGATATACCTATGGGAGTGCAGTATATGGCTCGGCCTCAACGCCTGGTTACGGCTACACCACTATTGCTACAGGTGTTGAGGGGACGGCAACTATCAGCAAGAGGTCGCGCCGCAGCAATACATTTTCGTGGTTTCCTAATGGTTATACAGTCGTTTCGGGTGGAAAAGTTGTCGACAAACCTTCTTCCTCTACGCACCAAGGGAAACGCACTCGACACAGAGCAGAAAGCGGACCACCATCTTCCATAATTTCACCATTGCACTCCGGAGTCACTTCGCCAAAATCAAAAGTGTCGTTGGAGTCACGTCGAGAGTCAAGAGCTGCGGAGGCGGATTTGAAGCAAGTGCGGGATGGCCATCGACAATCTACAGCATCGCGCCCCGAAACGCCTCGACATCGGAGATCAAGTGCGCAGAAGCAATATGCACGCAAGAAATCCCACGATGATAAGAAAGAAATCCCCAGGCGGAGTTTCGCAAGTCTGACATCTGGAGGCACTGCCACACCAACGATGTCGGAGCGACGGAGAAGGCAGATGAAGGCGATGGAGGGGAAAAAAGCCAAGGGCAGCTATGGGCTATTTAGCTGCTTTGGACGATGATGGTTGATATAATGGCGAATGGCGCTGCAATGCATGATATGTGAAGGACGAATGCAGTTTGGTCGTTTTTTTTTTGCACTGGTGGTTGATGAAATCCCAGGGGGTACTCGAGGTTCAATATACTTAGTTGTGATAGTTGTTACTTGAATTCCAAATAATATGTTGCATTTCCAATGAAATTTTCTTGTCGATTGCAACTTGATATAATACTGTGCGCTTGGTACGCTGGCCGCAGGAGATGGTCGAAGGGAAGTGCGAAACGAATTGGGGCAAGGGCTTACTTGCCTTGGCCATGAAAGATCAGTCAAAAGGATTGATCGATAGAAGACGAGGTATAAAGGATGAGGAGAATGCAACAAAGGTCCATCAGGATCCGCATCTTCTCAACTCGGCTCGCATGGGGGGGGGGGGGATCTACGCACCCATCCACCCATCCACCCAACCTCCAGCCCGGATACATTTCCGCTCGGGCGTCGCGAGCGAGGCAACAGAAAGCGCACTTCTGCCTGGTTGCTTTGCTACGGGGCAAGGCAACTGCTGTCACTCCACCGGGAAACAAAAAAAAAACAACGCAGTAGAGGGCAAGCAAAGCATCCCGCATGCGCTGTGATGCTGCGGCGTGATCCCTCGAGTCTGGGCTGGAAGCAAACCCGTTGGTGCGCGGACTAACGTTGCGATGCAGAAATGTGGCGCTCTCTCCGTCTGCAGCAGGCCAGAGGGGGAAAGGTAGGGAGGATTCGTCGACTCGGGATGGCGTCTGTTGGTAAAAAGAGGGCGTAAATGCGGAGGACGTGGTTCCTTTGTTGCTTCTGTCCTTGCGATGGGCGCCACATGGACCGGCCGCATTTTAGCCCACCCACCCACGTCTGGAGTCGTTTCTTTTTTTTTTTTTCACCCTTCTTCTTCGTCTTCATGCTTCTCCGTTGCAGATTGTCTTTCTTTCTGTAGTTAGAGCACGAGCATGAGCACGGCTGGCGAGGCTGATGTTGGTGCTGTGCTGTGTGGACCACCTCCCACGCACTGCATCCCGCAACGGACTCGCCCGCAGTAAGAGGGTGAGGAAACAAAGGGCGATGCGGGAACAGCCCACCAGCTAGTCGAAGCTTGTTAGCTGGTTAGTTAGTGTATGTATGTTCGCAGTCAGTTGACGAACTAGCAAGGAAGTGGAGGAGAAGAATGACCGGGGAAGAAATCCGTGAGGCCAACCAAGCGCCCATCCCATCCGTTCGTTGGTGGGCAATGGCAAGATGGCGTCGGCCTGTCTAGTCAACTCATCTGCATGCATATGGGCTGACACCATCGAGCTGGGGGATTGATGGATCACTTCAAGGTAAAATTGAGCAGCAATCCCCGCTCAGCCACTCGGTTCAGTCACGTATCGATCTATATGCCTGCACAGGTTGTGTTGGGAGACTTGCCTCGGCTGGTAAAGGCAGTGAGTGAGTGAGTGAGACACGGCGGTGTTCCAGGCTCCTCGCTTCGATCAGGCCCAGACAACTTGATATTTAAAGTTGCAACATCGCCGTCCTGCTCGTTGGGTTGGGGCAAATCGCTGGAGAAAAGATGCACCATCCCATCCAGCCAGCTAGGTACCTCCTGACGTGTTATCGATCATCCCCCTGCATTGCCATTGCCCAGTGAGCGAGCTACTAACAGCTTGACTTTCTGTGGCGGCACTCGCTCCACTGCCAACCAAAAAGGCTGCCTTGAAAGATGCAGGTTCCTTATTACATGCATCTCTTGTCAAGCGTCTTGTTTCATTTTCAATGGCTCGTCTCTTGTGCTACCCTGAACCAGGTGGTCATCCCATCCCCCCTGGCCGTCCAATCAGTATTCAGTAGTCTGCATCCTCTCTCCATCTATCCCATCCCTCACTCCTTCTCTCGCCATCACATCACCGAAGCTGGAGCGAGACCCGGTGGTGTCTCTCGTCCCCGCCAACCAGTTAGCCCATCAGTCAGTCAGTCAGTCAGTCAGTCAGTCAGCCAGGTCGCTGCGCCGCTCACAATCGCAAGCTGGAAGCAACACCAGCCAAGAACCAGCCCCAAAAGTACCCATCGGCCGGCCCCCTGATACTACATGCAATGCAGCTCAAGCTCAACGATTCTGTAGACCTTGACCCCATCGAGTCGCATGCACTAACTAACTAACAAGGCGCCGTGGCTTCCTTCATACACACATTCATTGCCTTCGATACTCTGGTACCAAGTACAAGAACTCCTCCCTCCCCTCCCAAGCCGGCGCCACGTTCGTCCGCCCTGACCCTGTCAACTTTGTTCTGGGCCGTGTCGAAGAGCTGTGTACATTTCTGTGGGTTTATCGTACGCTTTCCTTTCCCTTTTATTCCTATTTTGTTTTCTTTTATTACCCTCTTATTCTCCGAGAGAAGCCTTTGCCTCCGTCGCCGCGCCCCTGGCAGCAGCAGGGTCTTGATGCACACAAAGATGACATTATGCATACGAATAAGCAAAAGTCAAAGTCCAAATCGCACCGCTGGGGCGCCTGGTCGGAATGGACCTGGGATAGCAGCCAGCAGGCCAGCTTTCGTGTTCGCCAGGATTCCCAAGGTAAGTACGTCACTTTGCGCCCTCCCCGGACGAGAGTCAAGACAAGCAAGAGAGCGAGGGAGATTGGCTTGTCGAACAAGGGGAGGAGTGAGGACTGCGCTTTCAGAAGATGACAGATGACTGAATATTTCCGCCAACTAGGCCATCTCGATTACGAATGGGATCAGCAAGACCTAAACCAACCAGGTCATTCCCGGACCCCTCGCGAAGCCCCCCCAGTGGAGGACCTAACAAATCGTCTCAACTGTTTATCGACCACAACAGATGAATCTCATTGTATGAATATATACATATTTTTTCGATACATTTGCAACCCGAACTGAAAGCTACCGCCCCCTCGCTCTTGGTTTATCACTCACTCTTTCTGTCTCACGCACTCTGCCCCCACCGCCCAAAGACAATGGCCATTGTTTACCACGTTTCCCTTGTTGCCGCTTGTCCTAGACACTGACGCATCGCTCGGAAGTTGACATACCAGAAGAATATGCCACCTATGCAGACCAGGCACCGCTCGAAAAGGTCAACAACAAATCCAACAAGACAAGGTCAAAAAGCAAAGACAAGGAAAAGTCCAAGTCGCATCGCCGACACGCCAGCTCGGACGGCAAGTCGTCGGCTGCTTCGCAAGAAGATACGCAATATCCACAAAACCCCAACTTGCAATGTAAGTTGCCCATGGCAGATCCGTGATGCACCCATTGCACGACACGCCTTTACTTAGTTGGAAAAAATCAGTCGTCGAGTCTGCGTACGGGGACGCGTACCAACAACAAACCCCGACCAGTATGTATCCGCCGCTCCATCTACTCACCAGGTGCTGACGCTCCGCAACCAGCCAACGTGAACTATTCGCAGTATAGGTCGGGCCGAGTCACCTATTCCAGCAGTACGAGTTTCAAAATATCTTTGAGGATTTTCGCCCGGGCTAATTGCATACGATTTTAAGCCTGGGCCTCCCGCACGCGCAGATATGCCGCTTTTACCGATGAGATGGAAGTAGCAGGGTCGTCCGGCCAGACCAGCTCGGCGGCACAGCAGTACGACGGCGAGGAGTTTGAAGGACATGGTAACTCAATATCTAGTGGCACGTCGAGGTTATTGTTAATCAAGACCAAGGCCAAGTGCGGAGCGAATCGAACGGCGGCTCACCCACACCACAGCAGTCTGAGACAGCCGAGACGGCAGATGCCGACTACATGCCTGAAATGGCAGAGCAAGGCGAGACAGAGCTCGATCCACGTATTTCTTCCCAATGGTTGAATTGAACTTGACAGCGTTCCTAACGGGCGAAAAACGCAGGGTACCAAATAGAGCACTCAGCACGCTTCCAACCGGGAGAGGTACAGTCTCGGCGCCTTGACGGACTCTGTTCTGTCTGACTCACGCAGGAAATGTCTGACTTATTTCGACGGATAGATTTTCAAAGTGCACTGGTCTGAACCGCAGGGCTCGATGAGCGAAAAGCCCAAGTCGTCGTCATCCTCATCCTCGTCCTCGTCCAAGAAGCAAGATTTGGAGAACAAATTCGGCACCAAATTCTTTGTCGGCTTTCGGCGTTTCATCGTCGTCGCCAACGACCAGGGCCACTGCACCTGCGTGTAAGTCAAACCTCAACCCGCGTCGTTGCTCAAACCCCGGCTGCCTGCCAAGCTTCCTCTAACACGAGTTCCTTGCTCGCAACGCCGAGACGACAGGCCGATCCTCACGTACGGCGGCAAGGGCTGCAAGAAGCACGGGGTCAAGCCCGAGAAGCACGGCATCGTGTGTGAGCGCGGCGGGCCGAAGCCGAAGCGGCTGGACGGCGAGCCGGCGCTCGGGTTCGCGCCGGTGCGCGTCGAGATGACTGAGGCCGGCGAGCGGCTCGCCCGTGAGTCGCGCGTCAACTACTCCAAGCTCGTCACCGTCGAGCACAACGTAAAGGTCTTCTTCATCGGCCACGTGTATCCGAGCGACTGGCAGATTGTGGGCGACGCGGTCAACTACTGCTGGAACAAGAAGATTCACCAGAAGCAGCAGCGTCACAAGTAGCGATTCGCCGGGCGGTAACCCGTGCGAATGCGCTGGAAAACGAAACGACGAGCGAGGAAGCTTGGAGCACTCATCAGATCTGAGTCAACCTTGGTAGCGGTAGGCAAGAACGGGGCATCTAGCTGGTCTTGGTATTTTACATGCATTGTTGGTCATTTAGCCAAGTCAGCTTCTTGTCGTAATGAGCCATGGCAGGATGACAGCATGCATGGCCTCAACTTACTTTCAATTATGGGGGAAGACGTCTGCATATAGCTAGCGAAACTACCGGGAACGTTTTCTGTCTGTTGCATTTTCCCCAGCAATGACAATTGGACAACCATGTAGCATCACTTGACCCCATCCTCATGCAGATCCAACAACCAACGAGTCAATGCACTGTGCAAGACGACTAGCATCAATCAAGCACTCAAACCCAACAACAGACAAGCCAACGCACCATGCAAGAGGGACTGAATGATTGGTCATTTTCTCCCCAGAGTCGAAATCGCCGGACCGGGGCTTCCCCAGGGCATTTCTCCATGACAGGAACAAGCAAAATGGCGCTCGCTAGGCGCAGCTAACGCCATTGTTGGAAGTGAGCTCCGATAATAATAAAAATAGAGCAAAGCCATTTTCCCCGGACTGCCAAATAAACTCCGCCGCCGGCGCAAGCCTCGGCTCGCGGCTCACCTCCCCGCAAAATCGCAGTCTGTTCTCCGTGCCCGATGCCCAACGTCCACGGAGTTTGGGATCGTTATAATCTCTACCCCCCTGCCGCGGAATTTCTCAAGATTTCTTTCTTTTATATCTTAGCTATCCAAAATCCGGTCGCCAAATTTGAACAATCTTTTCCTTTCGACTTGTTGTTTTGTTCAGACCAACAAGCATTAGGGCCAAATCCATCGTCTAGCAACCAACTGAGCCTCGGCTAACTTGCACCGTGTTGGGTCTGCCACACCTTGAAAGCTTTCCGCCAACTTTGTCAATTGACCTCCCAACTTCCCCTGACATCCCCCCCCCCCCGATAAACCCGCCAGAATGTCTGAAGCTGTTCTGAGAGACTTTCCCTCGCTCTTTTCCCTCAAGGGCAAGGTCGCCGTCGTGACCGGCGGTTCCCGCGGCCTGGGTCTGCACGCCGCCTCTGCGTATGCCTTCCTCCCCCTTTTGCCCTCCAGTCGTCGTCGTGCTCCCCAAAGCTTGCTGCTTTCCCACCGACCAAAGCACTAACCCGCTCTCTGTCCGCCGAACCTTGTAGCTTCCTGCAGGCCGGCGCCGCCAAGGTGTTCATCTCCTCGCGCAAGGCCAAGGCGTGCTCCGACGCCGTCGCCGCGCTCCTCGCGCAGCCCAACCTCGCGCCGGGCGCCGAGGTCATCGCCGTGCCCGCCGACTTGTCCACGCTCGCCGGCGTGCGGGAGCTCGTCGCCGCCGTGAGCGCGCACACGGCGCACGTCGACATCCTCTTCGCCAACGCGGGCGCCACCTGGGGCGCGCCGTTTGACACGCACCCGGACGACGCCTTTGCCAAGGTCATGGACCTCAACGTGCGGGGCGTCTTCAACGCGATCCGCGAGTTCGCGCCGCTGCTGACCGGCCGCGCCTCCGTCCGCGACCCGGCCCGCGTCATCATCACCTCGTCCGTCGCCGGCCTCGGCGTCGGCAGCCTCGGCGCCCACGGCACCTACGGCTACTCCGCCTCCAAGGCGGCCGTCCTGCACCTCGGCCGCAACCTGGCCGTCGAGCTCGGGCCCCGCCACGTCACCGTCAACTCCCTCTGCCCCGGCTTCTTCCCCAGCAAGATGAGCAACGGCCTGATGGAGGCCACCGGCGGCGCGGACCAGATGGCAAAGGGCAACCCGATGCGCCGCCTCGGCGAGCCGGAGGACATTGCTGGCGCGGTCGTGTACCTGGCTAGTCGCGCGGGTGCGCACGTCAACGGCGAGACGCTGGCGGTTGACGGCGGCTCGCTCTGGCAGCGTGGAGAGATGCTCTCTGCCAAGCTGTAGTGGGCAATAATAATACATAGGCGTATAAATAAGAACAAAAACATCAATGCTAGAATGCTGCTCAAGTGATTCTTTTTTCCCCGCGTGTCTATATGCCGCTATGCAAATATCCATCCAAACATCACATCATCAAAGTCGAGCTCACGACTCTCCCGTCCTCGGCTTCCGTGCCAGCCACGCGTTGGCCCTATACCTCGTCTGCAGCATGCTATCCCTGTCCTGAATGTACGGCGCCTCGATGCCCGTCCGCAGCCACTCGATCACGAAGCCGAGCCGGGCGAGCAGCGCCATCACCTCGTCGTTGGCCAGCTCGAAGCTGCCCGGGTCCGCGATGCCCGACGAGTTCCGGTGGTCGTGCTCGCCGTCGCCGTCGTCGTCGGCGCCATGGTTCCCCGGCGCGTTGTTCTCAAAGTGCCACAGCAGCGGGCCGACGTTGACCAGCACGCCGCCCGGGCGCAGGCAGTGCCGGACCACCTCCAGGTAGCGAATGAGGTTCGGGGCCGTGTCCAGGAAGAAGGAGCACGCGACGGCGTCGTACTGGCCCGCGTGCTCGTCGTCGCCGTACAGGCAGAGGAAGTCGGCCGCGCACATGGTCATGATGCCGCGCTCGGCGACGGCGGCGAGCGCGGTCCCCGGGTGCACGTCCGGCACCTTGTATCCTCTCAGGTGGTTCTCCCGCGTTAGGTGGTTGGAAAATGTGTGCACCCAGGGGTAGATGGTGAACTGCTCCGGCCCTTGGCACTCGTTTAGGATGAAGGATGATGCAATGAGCTGGTGATATGAGATCTCATTGCCTTCTGCCTCAAACCCAGCGTGGCACAGGTCAAACACGAGCCTCCCCAGACCGGCTCCGGGGACCAGTACTTTGAAGAGTCCTTCATTTGCTGACTTGGATCTTTCCTCGGCGAGAGCCTTGATGATGGGCCCGTAGGAGGCCTCCCTTTCCTGCGCGCCGTCTGCCGTCCAGTCACGATAGAATTGGCGAATCGTGCTTCTAGCCTTGTCAATGTCTATGTGCTTTGCGACTCCGGCCCATTCATGCGGCATGGCCACGTACGCGGCGCCCGGCCCCTCCAGCATCCCCTGAAAGGATTGCAGTCCAGACTTGAGAATGGCCCTTGCCAGCTCGGCGTTGGAGTCGATGGCCGCGTCGGCCTTGTCGAGGGTTTCCAGAAAGTTGAACGGAGGCCCCGCCAACATCTGCCACTGCGCCTGTGGAAGCGCATAGAAAGAACGTCGCCTGAGATGGGTGACATTAAAATGGGCAATTTTGGCATATTGTCTATTTGCAATTAATTAATTGGCTGTTTCTTATCGGTCCCCTGGCCAAGCACGTACGAGAAGGAGTCCAGGGCGGAGAAAATGACCCTTGTTTCTTCCGGGTCATCGAGATTGTCCTCTACACCTCCCCATACACTCTCTTCTGAAGTCTGAGGTTGCCCCGATGCAGTTTGTCCTGTTGGAATCGTCGCCATGCTCAGAGAGCTTGGCCGCAGCTCTTGGAGCCTGCGTGGGGTGGGCGACTGGGTACAGATGCGGGGTAAAGAGAAGAAATCGAAATCCTGCGACAATGGATCCTGGTCGACGACTCGTTCCAACGCTCCGGGAAATTAAACTTGAAATAGGAGGAATTTTCGAGGAAGAAGTTAAACCCGCTTGGGTCGACTTGATGCTTTCTTTGTGGGTTGATATCGTGCCATTTTGGGCGATATGGGGTAGTTACAGTGCAAAACCAACCAATCATGTGACCTGTGTGCAACAGCGAGCTTCAGGCTGGAAGCAGCACCATTCTCCCATCAACATCATCAGCAACAGTACCCAAACAGAAAGTCAGGATTCAACGCTCTAAAATGGCCTTGAAAGAGACGCATGTTGCCGAGGTTTCGGTACCACTGCATAAATCGCTGGACACGCGCATTTACATCCGCGTCACAGCCCTGGACAAGGCTGTGATGGTATCCCTCACAACGGCATCGCAAGAGGACCTAGGGACGACAACACCAATGGGCTCTATGGTTTATGCACTCCCTGATGTACGCATACAAGGCTGAAAATTTGAGGAAAAATAAGCATCATCTAACTGTCAATAGAGATTCAACCCCCAGCAGCCACTGGCCACCACAATTTTCACAACGGAGGCAACGCTTGAATTCACCACACGAACTGCCAGGATTCTGGCTCGAAAGGCCAACCGGCCTATTTACGTGACAAACTCGATAAGTTTTGTAAATGCTGGCATGGGCGGTACCGTGGAAGAGGAGATGGAAGCGCTGAAGGATGTCATTGACGTCGTTTCGGGTGAATTAAGGAAAGCGGGCCTTGTCGAGGGCGACGAAATCAACCGAGTTTCGTAGGCTTCGTAGCGCGCTCCAAACCCCAAAGATGGCACCTCTGTGGCTTTTCCATAAGCTAAGGAGGCGTAATCCGGAGCTCTATCAAACGAATGGTTGTCTGTGCTGGACGCAGCAGCGATGGAAGGCGCCGCGATTATGAAAACCGGTCGGGATCTTGCATGTTTGCTGTGTGTGGCGTCTACAGCGAGGGCTTGTTTGTCACACCTGAGGTGGGTTGGGTGAGTCTTGAATTAGCAGAGACTGAACCAGCCAATGGCGGCTGTATGATCAAGAAAATAAAAAACAACATGTTCATGGAAAGCTGTCAGGGCCAGGCAGAAGCTCAGCTGAACGACAGCCGCAAATGTCGGAAGTGCCACTGTCACAGTCATCATGTAGGACACTGAGTTTTCGCAGAGGCTGCGATGACGACACACGCGACCATTTATTGGCCGTGCGTCCTCCACAGCTATTAAAACAGTGCGAAACGAGCATTCGAGGCTGTTTGTCCGTGTTTGTCAGGACCGAGTGATTCACCAAGGGGTACCGCTCATGCCAGACGCAATTTAGCAGCGATTAAAAAGCCTTGCAGCTGCCAGCGCATCTTGCGCAAGAGCCAGCGGGTTTATTATTATAGCATCCTGCTAAGCGCCGGTTCTGTTGCCACCTTTCCAATACGTGAACAGATTTTACCCATTTGGTTGCCGTACCTGGCTGGTACCGAGAAAAGGCCAGAAAACATCTACACTGTCCTGCGTTTCACCAACCGAGAAAAGAAAAGGTGGCAAGTACCTTTTCTCAGCGCTACCCGCTTAAAGCTACCTTCTCCCACGCGCCTTGCGCTGCGCCAACACCAATTTTTCCTGTGGTGGGGGCTTCCCAGAGAGGGGCCTAAATCCTCGATTCCATGGCTCTGGTCAGGACGACCCTTGACCAGAACATTACTCCTTTCTCCTCTTGTGGCCCATTGTAACGAGGACCCCTCAGTCAACTGTTTCACAGCTTCCTCTCGCCGTCTTTCTGGCACCACTGCAATATCTCGAATTGGCTGCATAGACAGACGAATGTAAGCACACCGCGACAATGCCAAAACACACCTTCAATTTCCCTGCGTCCCCCGCCATCACGGACTCGCTGCGGCTGCACTTCTCTACCGCCGCCTCAAATGCCTCCTGTGCCCTTGCTTTCGTCTACATCTTTTTCGTCTCCTTTATCGAAACTGCCTACTTCTCCCCATCCTTCGCCACCTGACACAGCCATGCGCGAGACGTCACCGCTAACCAGTCTATCCAAATTAGATCCTTACCCGCCGAGATTGATGGTCTAGGCTAATACGAACCGCCTCTTCTTGCCTCTCGCGTTTCCGATCAGCTGCCATGTCTTGGCAGCCTGCCCCCGAGTCCTTGAGGCAGCTTGCTGCATGCCTCAAGGACTCTCTCAGTGGCTTCGACAAGAACACGCAGAAACAGGCCGAGCTGGTGAGCACATATGACCCGTCTAGGTCTCCGATGCAAGAGTTAACCTCCTCTGTCCTTTACAGATGCTCAAGCAAGCGAAAACCTCACCTGATATCAACAACTACCTCGCATACATTCTCTCCAGCCCCGAGCCCCCCGAGGGCGTCGCCTTTTCTCAGTCCGACTATCATCTTGTCCGTTCTGCTGCTGGAATCATGCTTAAGAACAACCTCAAAACGGACTTTAAATCCATCCCCGAGTCGAGTCTGCAGCTTATCAAGCTCGCCACACCGATTGCTCTGCAAGACAATAACACCCAGATTCGCAACTTTGCTGGCAATGTCGCGACGGAGATTATTCAACGTGGTGGCCTGTTGGGCTGGCCAGAGCTGCTTCCTCAGTTGATTGAGACCTTTGGAAATGTCTCTGGACAAGTTTCGAACGAAGCTCAAGAGGGCGCCATGTCCGCCATGTCCAAGATTTGTGAGGATAATACCCGCCAACTCACGAAGGAAGTCAACGGCCAGCGACCTCTCAACTTCGTCCTCCCGCAGCTCATTGCTGCTACCAAAAGCCCTCTCGCCAAGGTCCGAATTGGCGCTCTGACAGCGATCAACGTCTTTACCCCACGCGAATCGCAAGCCATGAACAATTCCATCGACGATCTTCTCCAGCACCTGTTTACTCTCGCCAACGACGAAAGTGCCGATGTCCGCCGCCAGGTCTGTCGCTCCTTTGTCTCACTGGTGGACCGCCGACCCGAGAAGCTTATCCCCCACATGGCTGGCCTGGTTGACTATACTATCCGTCAACAAAGAAGTGAGGACGAAAATCTCTCCTGCGAAGCGGCGGAATTTTGGCTCACCGTCGGTGAGCACGAGGATCTCTGGCAACATCTCCGGCCCTACATCGAACAAATTATTCCTCTCCTTCTCGAGTACATGGTCTACAGTGGCGATGACATTGCTCTTCTCGGCGGCCAGTCCGATGACGAAGACGAGGAGGATAGAGCGGAAGATATCAAGCCAGCATTTGCAAAGAAGAATCTTACTCGCGCGCTCAACGGAGATGGCACCATGACTCCCACCTCTGCCAAAGACGGATACGATGCCGTGGCAGGAATGGAGGATGACCTCGAAGACGGCGAAATTGATGATGACGAAGACGATGATGGCGACGAGAATCCCGACCAGCGATGGACGGTCCGCAAGTGCTCTGCAGCGGCGCTTGACGTCTTCGCCAGAAACTTTGGCGCGCCTGTCTTCGAATTCATTCTGCCTTACCTCGAGCGAAACCTCAAGCACGAGGACTGGCCTCAGCGCGAAGCTGCTGTATTGGCACTGGGCGCTGTTGCTGAGGGTTGCGAGAGCGCCATCCTGCCTCATCTGCCAATGCTGGTTCCGTATCTGATTTCTCTCCTAACGGATCCCGAGCCGGTCATCCGCACCATCACCTGCTGGACTCTAGGCCGTTACTCTGGCTGGGCAGCTGCTCTGCCCGAGTCTCAACGAGACCAGTACTTCCTTCCTCTGATGGACGGTATTCTGCAAAAGATGCTTGATAGAAACAAGAAAGTGCAAGAAGCTGGCGCTTCAGCCTTTGCGAACGTCGAAGAACGTGCTGGTAAGGCCTTGATTCCTTTTACTGAGCCCATTGTCAAGCAGTTTGTTATTTGCTTCCAGAAGTACAAGGACCGCAACATGTACATTCTGTATGATTGTGTGCAGACCCTTGCAGAGCAGGTTGGCGCCACGCTTGCTGCACCGCAGATTTCAAAGGACCTGCTGGATGCCCTCCTGGCGCGTTACAGCATCTTGAACGACGAATCTCGCGAAATGTTCCCGCTGCTCGAATGCCTGTCTTACGTCGCTCTCGCTATGGATACGGCATTTGCCCCATACGCTGGCCCGATCTTCCAGCGCTGCGTCAGCATTATCCATAACAACTTGGAGCAATCGCTGGCCTCTGTGACCAACGCGGCAATTGATGCTCCAGACAAGGACTTCTTGGTTACTAGCTTGGATTTGCTTAGTGCTATTATTCAAGCTCTTAGCCCCGAACAGGCTTCCCAACTGGTGAGCAGCTCACCGCAGCCTCTGTTTGAGTTGCTTAGCTTCTGCATGGAGGACCCTACGGATGAAGTGCGTCAGTCGGCCTACGCCCTGCTTGGTGATTGCGCCAAGTTTGTCTTTCCCCTTCTGGAGCCACATCTCCCCAAACTCATGCCATTCCTTGTCAAGCAGCTGGACATGGACGACGTCTTGGACGAGGAAATCGAAACTGGCTTTGGAGTCGTTAACAACGCATGCTGGTCCGCTGGCGAAATTGCTGTGCGGTACGGCGATAGCATGGCTCCCTTTGTGCGGGATCTAATGGCTAAATTTGTGGACATGATGAACAACCCACGAGTGCCGCGTAGTCTGGCAGAGAATGCTGCGACTGCGCTCGGCAGACTTGGGCAAAAGAATGGACACCTTATGGCTCACAGCTTAGGGAACTTTGCCGGTGCGTTCCTCCAAGCGATGGATGACATTGTCACAATGGATGAGAAGGCATCGGCGATGAAAGGGTTCACCGCCATTGTTCGGGAGAACCCCCAGGCCATGGAGCCAGTACTTCTTGATTACTTCCGCACTATTGCCAATTACAACATGGATCTGCAGAATCCTTTGAAGCAGGAGCTTCATGCTGCTTTCCAAGATGTAAGATCTACTTTCCCAAAAGCAGCCTTATGATTGCGGTGCGCTAACATTCCCTTAGATTCTGAGCATCTACAAGGCCAATATTCCCCAGTTTGATAGGTTTATTGGGCAACTCGATACTAGTTCCCAGGAAAACTTGAGGGCAAGGTATAGTTTTTAGCTGAGAGGAAGCACAAACTCGTTGGCGAGATGGAGTGTCGTTTATGATAAGTTGAATGGGATATAAGCGATGGAAGCGCAATTGCTACTAGGAAAACATGAATGAAATCATAATATTGGGCTGATGGAATATGGAATATGGGCAAGATCCTTGGGTTAGAAATATGATGGGTATGGGAATCGGCGAGGAAAAAAGTAACGAGAGCACGAATTGAGGCTACGACAGGGGAGAGGAGGAAGACTCGTTTCTCTAGCATGGCTCCGGCCAACAACCAAGTAGATAGTTGATTTTTGCGTTTTGACAGGCCCCTGGCCAAGTAGATAGCTGATTTTTGCGTATAAACACAAGTTAACCTCTGCCTATGAACTTTGCACTTTATTATGGACAGCTTTATTGGATGGTAGTTGACCGTGTGGGGTGTATATGAGAATTTGAATGCCTTGAGTCGCTTGCTACCAGCAGTACAGCATTTATCTCAACTCGAAACTGAACGAGTCAAAAGGATAAGCAGGAAATCTCCGCAGTCTCCAGATTGGCTTGGCGCAGACACCACAGCCGCCGGGTTGTCTCGTCCAGTTCGACTTGCGTAGCCGCTCCCTTGCGCGCGCGACCTGGGCATCACCTCACGGCATTCTACAGCATCCCTCAAATGCCCGCATCGGAAAGCTTCCGAGCGTCCTCTGAGAGCTTTTCTATCCCTGCCTTGCCTCTCTCTCTCCCTCAATCAGCCCATTCCCCACGGGCCATTGTCTGCCGCGCTGCCGTCCCCGCCCTCAAGCCCGGTTCGGTCGTGCCGACGTAGCTGGGCTCTCCTCCTCCGCCCGCCAGACCGTTGCTCTCTGGATCCTCCAAGCCGCCCCAGCCTGGCCTTGTCCTATATAACATCCACAGCGTTGCTTGTCTCCTAGACAACGCCGAATGCCCCCCCTGGTAGCCGCCGCCGACTCTGGCGACACCCGCCCTGAACCGGATCTCGGGCATGGGCTCGCTCGCCCACACCCCCCCCCCCCCTTCCCCCTGGGGGCAGAGAGCCACCACCGGACGGGCGGTCTCGCGATGCATGCCAATTCAATGTTGGAACACAGCTTCGGGGGGAAGTGATTGGTAGACATGATTATCCGTCGCAAACGCGTCGCGCGGGCAGAGAATGGGCTGATTCACGGTCCGTCGTTACTTTGTGTAAGCTGAAAAGCTTCGACCTTTCTCACCTTGACAAAATAAACCAAAAAAAAACCCACTTTTTGCTGCTTGAGCGGCGGTGATTGGGGCCCGCGGAGGAGAGTGGCCTTTTTTTTTTGCTTCGCCAAGTTTCCCCCCCCGAGACCCCGGGGTCGGTGAAACGGCAGCTACGACGGCGACACGGCATCGGGGGATTGTCCGAGAGCAGCTTCCCAGCAGCCCCGCGATGCCGGGGGGAGGGGGGGGGAGTCGCCGAAGCCAGGTCAAACAAAGTGCGCCCCGGCGCGGTGCGTCCCGATGCGAGCCTGGCACGATTCTGGTCTCTCTCCGCCTCCTTCCCTTTCCACAGCATCCTTTTTCTTTTTCCTTTTTGGCCTCGGGGGTCACGGCATTGGTTCAGGCCATGAAACAATGGGCGGGCGAGCGCCCGTACCATGCAACACTCTGCGCATTGTGTTGCGTGTGCGTGTGCGTGTGTGTGTGTGTGAAGCTTTACACCGCTTTTTGCGCCTCTGAGCGTTGGTGAGGGAGCTGAAGATGGTGAAGAGTGAGTTTGAATTGGTATGGGTGGTATGGGACGAGACAATGTTGTGCGACATCATCGCCATGCGGCCGCCCAGCGCGCGGGATGGTGGTCAACACATTTGACGTGTGACAAGGACATGTTTTTCTAGCGCAGTCTCGTCTAGCAATGGTGGTACTTTTCACGTCATTCTAGAAAGCATCAACTTCCGGAAATTGCAAAGCCTTCCGTGTGCGAGGTGGATGCAAGAAAGCCTCCCTTCCAAGTCGCACAAGTAGGTGATGTTGATGGGATGGCAGATGGCACCTCCGATGTGACGATGCGAGATTCTTCCGACGAGGAAAATAGGCGATTGGCGTGTAGAAGTGGCTGATGCTACGTGCCACTGGAAAAGAGATTCAGGCTCTCATGATGCACTTTTCCCGCTTTGACAGGAAAATGACGCCGACCGATTACCTACCCTAGAGTGGTTTTTACATGCCACCTGCGTTGTCCGACAGCGACAGGACCCCTCTATCGGGGTGCACTGGCCCGAGAAGCACTTCATGGCTAGTACGAGAATGAATGATAGGGCTGCAAGAATCAGAGTGCGCAAAAGCAAGAAAAAAAATAGACGAAAAATAAGCCGTGGGTAAAACGGCAGCCTCGCGGGGGTTGCGGATTAAAGTTCAAAGGTTAGAGGTCATCGTCTAGCAAAAATAGAAACATCTTGCGGTGAAAATCGGGCCGGTTGGGGCGACGCCACTCAGCTGGGAGACGCATAAGGCTGGGAGGAGAGGCGATCAGTAGCAAAGGGAGCTTGACTATGTGGTTAGAAGTGAGTGAATTGATGATAAATGCTTGCTGAATTCGTCTTGTCGGCTCCAAGGCGAAAGAGGAAAAGCTGCTAGTCACGCTGTGTGTGTTGGGGCCGTTCAGCCGCATCAAAGTGCACACGGCAAACTGCACAAGTGACTTGATCGGGCATGTCATGCGGTGTTTTTTGGTCTGCTGAATGTGGTTTTTATTCCTAGCGCATTGTTCATGCCTCGATATTCTAGATGCGATGCGAGATGGAGGACCGACTGAATGAACTCGAGCAGTCTCGTACCGGGCCCGGCAAACGCGGGTATGCCCGCCCCGAGGAACCTATTGACCATCCGATGGCAAGGTTAATAAAATGCCGTGTGTAGTTACGACATACTCACACACCTTGGGTTTCTATTTTCAGAAAAAACTCGGGGCTGGCGGGCTTCGTTGGCGTGCTCGGTGTGACAGTTGGGCTTGGCCAAAACCGTCAGCATCCCTCGACAACGCATTTCCCGAGGTCCAGCTAATTTTCTGCAAGGCCCTTCCTTGTCTCTGACGGGGATTCCTACTCGACCTCTCAGGTCAATCCTTCAGAGGCCCCCAAAGCTTGCTTCTTACCGACCAACCCGGGCACAGATTTGTCGACGGCCAAACGCGGAATGAGGTGGGCTGGGCTGGGCTGGGCTGGGCTGGCTAGCTTCATGCAAGAACACCTTCGTCTCGTCGCCATCTCCAACTCTGAGAAAAGAAAAGCTCGCTGACGCCACGGAGAAAAAAAAAACAAGGGCATCATGCACTCATTGCATTGGCAGATGGGGGGAAGGGAGAGGGGCAGAAGGGAGGGGACGAGTTGTGCTAAATTTAGCCCAGCCCCCCGCCCTAGAATCTTAGTGGTTCGCTTCACCATCCACTGGGCTTTGGCGTTGCCCATGCAAGCCGCCGTCGTAGCTAATCTGTGTTGTCATTGCCAGCAGATGCCGGGCCTAACGAAAAAGAAACCATAAGGACCAAAAAAAAGAATGAGAAAATACGGTCAACGATGGGCTATGCCAAGTGGTGATATCTGATCTTGGACTATTATAGCTGTTCGCTCAAGGAGATTACTGGTAATGCAAAAGTCCCCGCTGCTTGGCTATTCTTAGGTGCCGTCCTTGGACTTTCTGACGTGGCCGTTTGTTAACCCATCACTTGATATTACTCTGACATGTTTCCCTTCCGCGCTTTCCGTCCGTCTCTGCAGACATCAGAAGCTCAGAAAAGGTCCTCCCAAAAGAAAAGCCACTATCGAGGTCAATTGCAGGCATGCATTACGTCGCATGATGGGGGAGCAAAAGACCACACTGCTTGCGGGGGGAGCGGCAGCAGCAGCAACTTCCCGGCAGCAAATACCCTACATGGTGTATACGCTGTTGCTGCAATTTCTCCCTCGTAGCACCGTAGTTGTGCAAAGTGAAATCATCCCCGGCATCGAGTATCACAACAAGAACAAACATACCCTACAGCTGATCCTCGTGCCGGGGGGGGGGGTCTCTGTCTGGCATATTGTCCCTGCTGGCCACGCAGTGGCGTTCGATAGTCTCAGTCTCAATTGCCCCGTGTGACCCCAAGAGGAGGAGGATCATCTTCAAGTGTTTGACAATACAGAAACTGAAGAGGCTGAAAGTGGCATGATTTCTTCCCCTTTGCCCGTCGAGAATCGTTTCTCAGCGGCCGCTCACCGGGCACCCACCGCAAAGAATGGCCCTGTGGACGAAGAACCACTCCGACGTAATAAAGTGGTTTCCCCAGATGATGGGTACAAACTTTATTCATCATTGTTACCATCGTGCCACACCCCAACAAGACCGCTTCGCACAGAAATCACCATCCCGGGGCGTCTCTATCTCGGCCTGATGGCTGATCAATGAACAAACCGTCCACCTCCGCAGTTATCCATCTTCTTTATCCACTTGCCATGTGCCGGACGGTGTGCACACATCCATGACGCAGATCATCATGAATGTACATCCCCTTCTGTCCCCGTAGTTGATGTTGATGATTGCATTTCGGGGTTGTTTAGTAGAATCTGCTGCTCCGGCCTCGGCTTTCTCAACCCCTGCCTAGCCGAAGCCCTTGTAAAGTAAGCAAATCGCCTCACGATAAACAAGCATAATCAAAAAAGAAGCCCCATCCCCTTTGTGCATTCCATTGCCATCAATGTCAAGTCATGCGCAGCAAAGCATCGCTCAACTTGGGGGCTTTTTGTGGTGGTATGACCAGCAAGCAGCGGACGATGAAACGTTCCATTTCGCCGCCACCACCTCAAAGAACAAAAAAGCAGCTAGATCAAAACGAGACAAGTCAACTGCTGGAAGGCGCTGTTGCAACGCCACCGACCTGCAAAAGGTTAAACCCTTTACTTTTTTCCTGGTGCTTGTTGTTCAGGACAAAAAGCAAATAAAACTGGGGAGGAAACTCGGCTCTCGGAGGGAAATTGACGTCATTTTGGTCCTTTGCCAAAAAAGAAAGGATGACTAGAGAAGAGTGAGTGTCTGCATGTTCATAAATCCTTCTGTAAAAAAGGAAAAAAACTGCAACACTCACGAAATGACAAAAATAGCAAACATTCTTTAGCTATCCTTCGTATGGACCCCATGCCCAAAACACAAGGTTTCTCTTATTCCCAGTTTCTGGGTTGGCCGGTTTCTTCGTCTTGTTTTTCGACCCGTCGGGACGGATGCAAGGCCAACCAGCCACCCCGCAATTTACCGGTTTGGGTAGCGCAGAGCGAAGAGGGGGGCCAGACGGACAACCAAACAAATAGCGCCGGGTTTAACATGTCATCTTTTTTAATATTGCCTCTGTAAATGGCCAGATAGATTGATGACGATTTGGCGCGTCTCAACTGTCAGATCAGAAAACTGCAAATCGTTCGTGAATCAGACCAGACCAGAGGAACCCTGCCGCGGAAGGACGAGCCACTGGATTGGTAGTACATTTGTCGCGCATGCATGCAACCACATCAGGCTGGGGGCGGACAGACTCCCAGCACTCATGACGTAGCTAGACCCTGTTGTGAGTCAAGGTGAGTGGTAAGTGGTCGGACGACAGTGGGAGTTGGAAGGGACGTGAGACGGAGAGCTCGCCGGTAGTAGGTCAACCTCCCAAGCCGAATCACGCCCTTCGCTTTCAAAGTCCAAGCTTCAAAGTTGACAGTGGCAAGTTGCAACAGTTCCAAGCCAACAGGTACTTACTGCTTTTGGAATGGGGCAGCTTCGTCCACCAAGCTTTCGTGTTAGTTGGTAGTTGGATGTAATCAGTCAAAGCCCGCGGATCCAAGAGCCGTCGCCGTCCCTTCGACGTCGCCCCCATCACTAGCACTGACTGATTAATAACCTTTGCTTCGGCAGTGGGCCGGGCCAAGTTACCCGACAGAGACGTCCTGGCCTTCATTTCAGGAACCCGCGCCAGATCGTGCCAGAACGACAAAAATACACCCGCGCCTGCTGGCCAATGACTCGGCGGACCTGAATAGCAGTGGACAATGGGCCAGGGGCAAGGGGGAAGAGCTTCCACAATGAGAAGTTATTCACAGAAATGGAGCAAGCAACGCGCGTCCAGTAAACCCCTTGACCAGATCAGGAAGGTAATCGGGAACGCCCGCTGGCAAAGCGGTGCAGGCGCAGCCAATAAAGTCGGAAAAAAGGGGGATGGATGTGTTTGAAGGAAAGGAATCGTTCTTTTTCCCCCTTCCAGAAATGGAAATGGGAATGGTAGGGGGCTAGCATCATGCAAGCGAGACCCTGAGACGCGACCTAGCCAGCGAGCGGAATCGAGAGCGACCACCACCAGGTGCGCGGTTGGACTGACAATGGCAAGGGTCCACGTAATGGCCAAGGCCAAATTTGGACACGAGATTTAAGATCTGGTGTTGAGCAAGGGGTGGTCGAATAGCCAATGAATACTGGGATATTGGGAAAAAGCAGGGGTCTCCCGCCCGCCGCACAGAACCCCTTTGAAGACTTTATAAGCGGGCGGGGAAGACAAGGGGAGAAAAAAAAAGCTTCTTCTTTCTTGCCTCGTGATTGACAACCGGGGGGGAGGGGACACCCGGGGAAGGGCGAGAACGCTTTCAGGTAGGTACTTGGCCAGAGCCATTCTGCTCAATGCTGGCTTGACGAGAACTGAACGCCGCACTGCCACCACCCGCCAAGGTAGAGCAGATGTGGCTGCATTTTTCACAGCGCCGCCCATGACCGTTCGTCATCTCCAATGTTCCTTCCCCGCGGCTGGCTCCCAAGTCTTCGATAACCTGGGGCTCCGCGGCCTTGTTGATCTCACATGTTCCATCCCCTCTGTGATTTTTTTTTCCGGCTGGTGGCCACAAAAAAGCTGGCCCTCGCTCAGCGGCCGCCTTTGCTCATAAACTTGGCCAGTGCAAACCCGCTGTATTTTGCCTTGAAGGCACGCCCCCCCCTCCCCTTCTAGTTTCGTAGCGTGACTTTGCTTCGCGGCTTGGGAAACCGCGAGAAGCAATGATATCATGGGATCCCAGTAGACGAGTTAGCTTGGAGCCTTGCCGAAAAAGAAAAAGGTTCGCTCTAGCATTCTCGGATGAAAACCGTACCCGGCTTCGCAGCGGGTGTTTCAGAACCGTGCGCTGCAGATTTGCTGATCTGCCAACCCAGAGCTCCACCCACCGACAACAACACACACCGCCCGGTACTTGGCTGGGTTAAAATACTCCGTTCCGTTTGGCTTACACGCCGATAGCTGTACCGGCTGGCTGGCCGTGGGTTTCAAGCAGCCCAGAATAAAGATCTTCACAAAAAAAAAAAAGAATGAATCATATGCTGTACGGAATACCTCTCCAGATTGCCGAGCTCTCGGCCGATGCCACCAGATAGACAAGCATTAAATCGATAGATCACTTGTCTGGTGCCGGATGGCTCATACATGCGCAAAATTGCATCCGTGTGACAGACACCGAACCTGAGCCAGCAGGGTTCCCACCAGCGAATTTGTCGCCAGGCATTTGGGCTTTTCAGGATTTTGGTTCCTTAGCTTTTAGTGCATGCACTAGTCACACCGAACACCTCGCTGTGTGGCTCGATATGTGACTAGCACTGGAGCTTTGGTGGCTTTCCATTCTAATAAGAAAACGGGCTGGATTTCTCGGGATTGGGTCGCTGACAGACGTTTTGCTCCAAGTCTGCTGATGATAATGAAGAAGGCGGGTCAGATATAAATACAAAGTACCGGGTGGTGCTGGAAAATATTCCTGGATCGCACCACATTTCGACGGCATGTGCAGTTAGCGGATCCCGCTGGACCAAGTTTCTGGTGCACCAATATACCAGGGTTGATGACTGGCCGTTGCCCACTTGTAAGAGAGGCCCCTCCCCTCCCCGTTCTTGGCTGTCCATTCCGAGTCCGCTGTCTGCCGGGTTGTCAGACGGGGAGCGGGCAGACGGGGAGGTTATTGTCGGGACCAGCAAGCAAAGCAAAATCTCCTACTTCATCAGCCAAGACGGAGACACGGCAGACTAGAAAGGGTCTGAGTCGATGGTAGCGTGCTACGTGCGTGCAGCTGGTTGCTAAGGCGAGATGGTCAACCTATATTAGCTATGCCGTAACCCCAAGAGCGTTTCCCTAATGAGATTTGTGTGCAGGCCGATCTGCCTACTATCTTCTAGGCTGGTGGTACAGCGTGTGAGTGTGAGTGTGTGGAAGGAAATGTACGTATGTATGCATGTGTTGTGTGTGTGCGTGTGAGTGTAAGTGTGAGTGTGTTGTGTGTATACAGAGTATGCAGTGCGAGCATTGACTGTAACTATATGCTGTGTCCCGATATGTGAGCGAATGCGTTGAATATGGTTGATCTATTTTTGGATCAACTGTTGTTGTTGGTGTGCCGCGTGGGTCGGTCAAGAGGAGCGCCGCAAGTCGCCTCGCCGACCGCCCCAGCCCACGGGTTCGCAGGCCCGATGGACGGAACGGAGACATGGGGAGAGAGAATGAAGAACGAGAATAATCAGAAATGGGCATCCCTTGCGCCAGAATTCCGCCACAACTCCGCTGGTGGGCACGGTCAGGCCCAGCGGAACAGGGCCATACGTTACCATGTATGTAGTCCAACATCAGTCTATGCTATAAGTCCCTGTCATGTTATCGTGCTCGTTACACCCTTGAGACGGGGTGCAAATGACTGGCTGCTGGGTAAATCGCTAGCTGTAGAGACATCAGGGACAATTTATTGTCGCCACCGGAGATCCTGACATGGCTCGGCCGACGGGGCTTTTGCCCTTGATTCGCCGCTTCATTTTCAAAGCACCTGAAAGGAAAGGCTTGGCATGACGAAAAGCGTGTGTAGGAGTCACTGCTATTACCGCTCCTGCGTGGGCCGCGGGCAACCTAAAGGAGTTCGCAGCTCAGTTGTCCGGCCCCCCGCTAGTTGATCCCCGCCTGAGCAGCTTTCGCTGCGAGCAAGAATAAGAATAGATGGATTTGTGACAGTTCCCTGCTTCATTCTTGGCTGGCCACGGGGACTAACGCTGAGGGCTACTCATCGATTGTGCTAATTGTCGGCTGGTTTTGGTTAATTCTCCCTTATCGACTATCAACTCTTTTCGGTGCCGCCATTTGGACACAGCATTTCACGATCAAAATGAATCGAGGCCATGCGGAGGCGCAGCATGTCTGACCCTCCATTCTCATCGATACGAGAAGGACTAGGTTTAGTCTGACACCGATTGGGCGCGCACTGAAGGCCCAAAAGCATAATAATAAGTGACAAAGTCCATGCCCCCTTTTGAGGCTCCAGCTCTCGCTTGGGGTAAAGAGCCCACCCCTGACTCCCTGTCCTTGCACCTGTCATGTCCAGGCCAGGGAAGCTTGACAGAGAGCGCGCGTGGTGGACCGGTCACGATGAGCTTAGACAAGCACCAACACGGCGGGGAATATCGCGGTATACATCCAACGTCGCTGGAGAGGCATCGCCGCGTGGAAGTTGGTATGCCTCTTGTTTGTAGTCATTGGTGAGTTGCAAGTTGGTGTTGTTACTACCCGAGCGTGAGAAATGGTGGTAAGCATAGGATCTTTTAGTATAGTGGCTGTGAGGGTTTGAAGGGCAATTTCAAGGTTGGTAGAGGCCGGAAACTCAACCAGATATCGTCACGGGATAGGGAAAGGACTCTTCCACATTGACGGTCGGACAAAACGGAAAAGAAGACTCGAATGGTGCTACAAAAAGCGCTAGTGAGGTTGACTGACGTTCTATGCATCTGACGAAAGCCCCATAGGTATAGCGGCTCCTAGATCATGGTGAGGAGAGTGTACCATTCCCTGGACCAACAAGGTAGAGGAAGATAGATGCAAGCAATCAGCGAGGCAAGGCAATCAATCGCTGGCAAAGCAACACCTGCGAGGGGTGAGCAAAGGGCAGGAGGTGGGCGGGGTCAAGTGTTTCCCCGTAAGGGTGGTGCAGACTTGAGCCACCAGGGATTAGAGTTGGAGTCGAGTTGGAATTGGAGATGGCGTTAGTCGGTTGCCTATCTTGGGTAACGGTAGTGTTGATGATGGTCGGCTGTGGTGGTGATGATGGGCGGTGGGTGGTGAGAGATGATGCTGGTGTGAAAAAGTTATTTTTATCTCGTCTGCTTGCTTGCGGGAGCCAATGGAGCCAATAGCGCTTGCCTACGATGGGCTAGACTGGCCTGGCTACGCAGAGTCGAGTTGGAGAAGTTATACGTATTACCCAGGTAGTTAGCGGGCGGGCTTGGGGGGGTTTGACCCGCCCTAGGTAGGTTGGTTGGGCATGTGCGTCAATTCGGAGTGCTGGGTACACTGGGTGACCAACTGCTAATAGGTACCTAGGTGGACAATGACAAGGGCTAAAATATGATATGGCGAGGAGTCAGTAAAATAAGAAAGGGCCCTCTTTATGTTCGGATGCTGCTTCTTTTTGTTCTAGTTGTAATTTCACCAGATTCTTATTATTGCAGCTTATTCTTGGAAATGTGTCGGGGGCAAAGCTTGGGAGGACGGTCCCCAGTAAAGACTCATGGTTTATTAGACGGAGCCGTGTCCCTCACAGTCCTGAAGCTCCGACGAGTTCGCTTACTATATGAAGCCCGGTGAGACATGTATGCAGAAGGTAGTGCACATATAAATGCCCCTCGCCTCGAAAAATAAGTAATGGAAAATGGAGGCACAGATGCTCACGCAAAGATAGAGCTCATCTTATTAGAGCACAGAGTAATGGAATCAGACAAGAATAATACATGAGTCGTTTCCGATGCTATTTCCTCCATGTCCCCTGCTGCTTCTATTTTGGAGACCCTGTGACCTTGGCCGATGCTGGGTGTGTGCTTTCAGTGCCGTTGTCGCGCCTGTTCAAAAGGACCACTCGACTGGGTGCCCTGTCGGCGAGAGGGGCTTGCTGTTTTTTCTTCTTCTTCACATGTACCTAAGTAATTAATTCACTTTTATTTTGTTATAGAGATAGTATCCGCCCAACGTCGGCTCCACAGTGTAGCTCACACACCCCTCTCTCAAAAGCCCGTCTAAACAACACGCCCTATCGTACCTCTAGATGGTAGGTACTAACCCGTCATGGCACGACCTTACTGGGCAGGCAGGGCAGGCAGGGCAGCAGGGCAGCAGGGCAGCAGGGCGGGCAGGGCAGAGGCCAGCCGAGTGGCTGTCATTGCTGGGCCTTTTTCTCAGCAGTGGCATGCTCGGGGCCTGGTGAAGGACCGGCCTGTAGCCTGCAAAAGAACGACAGCGCATCAGCGGGCCCTGCAGCTTCCTGCCCAGTGCTCTTGCAACAGCCGACAGAATGACCTCCCGCCAGCTGATGAACCAGTAGTACAGCCTTCACTCCGTTTCCTCCCTGCCCGCTGTACAGGTACCACCGTTGGAATTCCCGACTCACCGGCCAAGACTCCCGTTCTGTGCGCATGTCCGTTGCTGTTGTGGCGCTCCCTCACTACCTGCTCATCAGTGGCAGTACTTTTCCCTTCGAGATTCGCTCTTCTCTACCGAGCTCTGGAGGTATCTGTAGGTACTCGCCAGCCGCGGCCAGACAGCACCCAACAGCGTCAGAGGGCGGCAGGTAGGTTAGTAGAAGGTACCGCCCCCCCGCCCGTTGCCATCATCCTCCACTCAAGCCACTCCCACCAAAAAAAGTCCCACCATCCACAACAACCCTCCTCCTCCACTCTTTCTATTTAACAATCCTCGTCCCCCCATCCTCTTCCTCCGACCTCACCTTACATCTCATCATATTCATCATCAATCTACTCGTCTGCTTCAGACCTCGCCTTTTTTCTCCCACCTTCGCTACTCCTACCCTCGCTCTTAGGAAGTCCTCGTGACTCCTGTCATTCGCTTATTAGTGTCTTGCTTTGTTGTCTGCGCTTGTTGCCCATCCTCAAACGCCCAACCATCCTCTTCTTCGCTGCCACCATCTTGAACAACGACCCTCTTCAAAACGACCCGCTGCAGCATTCTCGTCCCATCGAAAACACACTCGTTTGCCAATATTACGCATCGAGTCATTCTCGCACCTAACGAGTAACAACGCCAATTTCGTCGTTACAGCATATACGCCACCCAAAACCATCTACACTCCGTCGCCTAGTGTCCGTGGGTTGCCGTCCCCTCTATGCATATCTAAACTATTCAACTTCCTGTAACCTCGCCTCAATTCGACCAATATCCTTCTGGACAACTGTTAGCCCTCCACCATTGGCTTTATCGGATACGTTGGCTCCACATACGCAACAACTGACTTCAAGTCACTTACGATCGCTACCTCTTTTCTGCAAGCAACTGGATTCTCCCCTGCATTATCGCAACTAGTTCAGAGTCCCTGTTCCTGAAATCATTGACAATTTGGTGCTTCACTATATTGTCGATTTTTCTCTTCTTCGTGTTCGTTTGTCCCGACGCTCCCGGTCCTGCACGTTTGCTACGTCCAGTCCACTTTCACCACTTTCGCTTCTCTACCACGGCTTTGTTGCCTGTGGCTTAATACTTGCGTACGTTATTCCGTCTTCACCCGCTTTACAAATGATTTGCTGACGATAACAGGACCCCTTTCTAAACCTTTTGTCTTCGACACAATGGCCGGTCCCGGTGGTGGTCCTCCTCGCCGCTCCCACACCAAGTCTCGCAAGGGCTGTGAGACCTGCAAGCGGCGCCATATTCGCTGCGACGAGAGTTTCCCCCAGTGCCGCAACTGCACCAAGCACAAGATCCGTTGTCCGTACAATGACATGCAGGTTACTCCAGAACCCGAGTGCTCTGCCACCCCCGACAAACCTGATCTCATGTGGACGCCCCAGATCGAGGTCGACATTGCCGAGTGGCACCGAACCGGTGTTTTCCCATTCCCTTCACTTGGCCTCTACCCGGCTCCTATCGCACAGCACTACTCTGTTCACGATCTCCGCCTTATCTATCACCTCGCTGCGCTCTACCAACAGCTTGCTGCCATGGATGCCAACAACTTTACGCTCTGGACTCGCCACATTCCGACTCTTCTCCAGATTGGTGCCACCACTCCCTATGTGATGCACGCCCTTCTCTCCTTTTCCGCCATGCATATCGCCTTTCTTACCGACTGCCGTCGCGTTAAAAGCATGGCCTTTGAGCACCGTGGCATTGCATTTATTGGCCTGCATGCTGCCGTTGGATCCTTCAGCCGCGATACTTCGGATGCCATCCTCGCCGCCTCTCTCGTGCTCTCTTGGCAGGGAACTGATTGGCGCAGCTGGACGCAGCTCATGCAGGGCACTGCCACCGTGATCAACGCTATGGAAAGCTGGAAACATGAGTCCCTGTTCACCGACTTCATTGCCGAAAGTTGCACTTTCCCAACTGCTCCCCCATCGCCCGATCCCAAGCACCGGCCCAGCCAGCCGCGAAAGGACGACCTTGACGCTTTCCAGCGAACTTTGGACCAGGTTCAGAAGGTCGAGGCCCATCTCCGCCACCAAAGGGAAGAGACTACTCAGGTTCAGCATCTCATCGGATTCCTCAAGGGAGCCCGCAAGATCACCCCGACCCTCTCCATTGCCCAACAGTACGATCGTCTGCAGCCTCTCCTCACCTGGCTTTTCTGGATGCCCGTCAGCTACCTGCAGAACTACCACGCCTCTCCCAACTCTCTCGTTGTCATTGCCCATCTCTATACTGTTGCTCTCCTCATGGAACGCCTCTTCCCCGAGATTGGCGCTGCTTACTTTGGTTCTCTCTCCATCCTGCCTGTTGAGGAGATTGCCCGCCGCCTCATGTCCCTGAGCGTTGCGGCCCCTAGGAGCGCCCAGACCCCCCTGACACTGATGGAGTTTCCTATTGATACGGTCAGCGAATTTCGTTCCCGCATTGGTTGGGTTAACCCCGAGAGGACCCGCTCGTTCCCCCAGTTCAACCCTCCCAACTTTCCCATTCACACTGAGGAAGTTGGCATGACTACCGGAACCGGGTCGTACATCTACAACAGCCCTGCGTTTAGCTACAGCACCGAGGAGATGCCCATGCTCAATAACGCTGTCTCTGTGTCTGGCGAGGGCAGTCCCATGATGGTGTCCTCTCCCTTTGTCACCGGAAACTATCTCAGTGTTCCCTCGTCTTTTGTGGCGTACTCTCCAGCCTCATCCACCTTTGAGGGCTCCGTTGCTTACAGCGACGCCGAGGAATACTCGCCCTTTGACTTGCACCCTTTTCAGACTGGTCACTCGCCCATGCTTGGCGATTCGCATCTCAGCTACGGAGTCGGGTTCGTCACTCCCAACCAACCGGTGTGGATCTAAGGTACCTTCGCCCTTCACACCGGCGCCCTATACCTCGGCAATGACCATTTCGGATTGACGTTTTTCTTTCTACCTCAGGAACCCGAGCCCCTCCTTGGCTAGCAACGCACCTTATCCACCACATGAGGACGGCAAGCCCTTGTACGCGCCATCGGTTTTCGGTGGTGACATGTCCACATACAGCCCGGATACGTTAACGATGCTTCCTCGCCCAGAGTCTCCGATGCCTTCGAGTAGCTCACCCGCCCACTTCCGTCACCGCCCTAACAACTCTGTCTCGTCTGCCCTGCACCCGCCTTCACCTCTTTCTCAAGCCCCGTTGATGCCTGAGCAGGATTCCAAGGGCAAAGGACGAGCCGTATGACTGATTCACTTTCAGCTTGAGATTTTTTCCGCCAATGTTTTTCGCCAATTTTTTTTCGCCATTTTCTTGTTTTTCTCTTACAACGCACTGAACCCCGAACCATGTACACCACACTCCTTCCACTCGTTTATTACCGACCGCGCGGATATGCCACGCGATGACACTCCTTTCGAGTTGATCTCGACCACGCTCCTTACGATACCCATACGGGTGCATTTTTATCCAACCCTCCTTGATACGCCAATGATACCCAGCATTAGACGCTCCTTTTTACGACACCGTAACGACTATCGGTATAGATATACACACTCCTTTGAGAACACCAGTTACATGGACCAGCGACCCACAGCATTTTGATTTGAAGCAAGGCGAAGGGAGTTTTTGATTTTGATTGATTTTGATTGATTTTGATTTGACCGAGAGTCAACTTGGACTAGGACTGTAATATGGGAATGATTTTACTTGATTTAATTTTGAGATTTGGATCCGGAAAATTGTTTGTTCGGAATATTTGCTGTTTGATTGAAGCTACGCCGCCGAGCCAAAATGAGTTTATTTGATGGACTGCACTGAACCAGAAATGAATCGATGACCTTTGGTCGTCCTCCATAGTAGCAGCTATGCCTGCGATAATCGAGCCGTGCTACACCGTTTCCATGGATGATATGCGTATTTGTCGATGTGTTGCATTTGCCCATATTTCCTTTGCATCACGGCTTGCCTGCCGCGGTGTATTCCCACAAGCCTAACAAGCCTAAGATGGTATGTATGAGTCTCCTGGGCGCCTCTTTCGTCAAGCGAGGTTCGCGGCCAGCGACGATCTTGGTCGAAAGTTGAAGTCTGAAACGCACCAAACCCAAAGATGTACAGTCTCGGCCATGCGACCCCATCCATTGATTTCTTAGCGCAAGTATTCCGTCCCAGAACTGCCAACGGCGCGCCCATCATGCCCCATTTGGGAGGAGTTTGGCGGAAAGGTAGAAAAAAAGCATATCGACGCCACGCGGCACGGACATGGACATGGATGGGAAGACACGGGTTTGTGGAACAATTCAACTGACCAACCCAAAATCCATGCCAGTCCAAGAGAAGAAAGACAACCCCCTTTTCCTCTTCCCTCGCCCCATCCCATCTGCGGGCCTCGGCCGATGGAGCGGATGGAGATTGTCACTGGGAGGAGGGGGGGGGTTTAAGCAAGCTGCGCCTCACTGACATACGTACGCGCGTCCTCTTCTTTTAACCTCTTTTGTAAATTTTGCCCTTGACGACGGGGTCATGTGGATTGTTATCCGTCAAGTTGTTGCGGTCATGACTTTTTCACATATCCCCTTGTTTATGCTTTTTTTTTGTTTCAGATTGATTACTGTGCTAAATTGACAGATTTTGCCAAAAGGGAAAAGAAGAGACGGGCAAGCTCCATGTGGCAGTGCTTGGCGGAGATATCTTTCCGGCCCCATGAAGTTTGTAATTTCGTCTTCCTCCGATGCTGCAATGCTATTTTTACAAACAATGTTGGATGTGGCTGAGAATGGTTCATTTCACTTATACGAAAATGCACAGCTTGGACAAACTTGTTGACAGAAAGATGACAACTGAGCAGCACGGACGACGAAAAGATCTACCCTGGCAAGCTGACCACCATGAGGAAGAAAGGTTGAATTTCGTGATTCCCCCTTTTTGTCTTTTTTTTTTTTTTTTTCGCTAGCACGAGTGCAGGGACCTAGTGTTGCTGTAGGCAAGTTTGCCAGAGTTCGTATTGTAAGCGAGGCCTGGTTGATAACCAATTCCAGAACGCACATGGCACAGAGGGCGCAAGGGGAATAAAAAAAAAGAGCTGACGCAAGCATCCTGAATGGGGCTGCAAAGAAGACGATCTTTTTTGTTTTTGTTACGTTGCGTTTTTGCGAGAGAAACGGGCCCGAGAGCTCGACTCACGGCCGCGCGTTGGTCGCCCTCGCTTGGCATGTCGCCGTCTCGAGATGGCGTCGACACGGCGGAAGGGGGGAGGGGGGTAGTTTTGCAGGTTATTGAATGTCACTGCGCATATGAGAAATGATGCTCGAGTCGGACACGGCCGCTGAACGGAATAGTTCCATTCTGCGCGCGCTGGCGCTGGGAGAGAGCCCTTGCGATGTTGATCCCGATGGCGACTCGTAGAACGGGGGCGGGGGGCGGGGGGACGTATCACGCCCTACTGCACACCCGGTCAGTAGATAGCTTTGCTATATTCCACCGTGTTTTCGAGGCAATGTCGGGTATCGGTGGGCAAGATTGCTGGCCCGAACCGCCCCGTACGTCGAGAAGCATTTGACCCGAGCCTGCTCGAGACAATGACAGGATTGCCAAAGTAGAGTCCAGCCCGAAGCCCGAGGTCTCTCTGCTTGCAGTCAGACAGTCAGTTACAGTGCTTAATCTCACTAGGGGACCAAGCAATCCTTCAATGAGAGAACAACATTCAAAAGCCCAAGTTTATCAAACGCAGAGATGGACCCCCGTGTGAGATAGTCGGCTTCTAGGAGCCGGGAATCACGAGCTGGTTGTATCAAGCATTCAAAATGCTGATGAATGGGCTCCAAGCTAGATAGAAGAAACATCCTGGCGAGATCTTGAATCAATGTTGACCTCGTATCCGACGCATGAGTGGTCTCCCCGTCGGCGCTGTATCTCGTTCCTGACTCCCATATCTCCACGCCCTCCCTCTCGACCCAACCGCACTCTCTGATAGAAAAGCTACAAAGCCTAGTAGATGTACCTAGTAGGGCAGAGTTGCTGGTGACTGAGGCTGGGAGGATACTGCAACAGGGGTGTTGGAAGACAACCTGCTTTGCTCTGCTCCTGCAAATTCAGCACGAACCAACACCCGTTTTGAACCTCCCCAACCTCACGGAGGTCTTGAAAATCTATTAGTAACGAACATCTACTACCACCGTAGCTAATTAGATTGTCTTTTAGCTTTTACTGCGATACTACAACTGTCCTGGCGAGACGAGCTTGCGATCACGATGCTATTGTCCACGGCTATCCCGGATCGCTCGCCACATCGACACGAACGAGTTTAATATACTGAAAGGTACCAGAGAAGGACATGTTCAACTAGACTTTGTAATACGACATAAATGTCACTCTGGTATTCTACAAGGACAAGTCTGGAAAAGAAAACAGTTCAAGTCGAGGACACAGGCCCGTTTCCTCCCTATGTGGTCTCGGCTGTTTCGAGAGATTTTGGAGAAGCAGAACGGCTGCCGAAATCTATAAAAATCAGAAATCTATAGTATTCTATATATACAGAGTGATTTGTCGCTAATTGGCAAGAGATGTGTTGGTCATGTGCTGTCCCAGATGTTCCGGATACCGCAGTGGACAGGACGGCAACCGCAGGGCGTTGTCGAAAGGTCGTCGAGACTGGATTGTGCAACAAGCTACCGCAGGCTGAAAGCGTCGGGGACATATCTCATAGGTGTTGTCGAGGCCCTCACATATGCTCCCTGAAAGAAGTTGTAGCGCAGAGCGTGGAAAGGCAGGCTGTCACTGCATCGACGTCAACCCCTGCCGTTCCGCTCGTGACCGACGCTGGCGCAAGTAGTGACAGCAGAAGAGTTGACATGCCGCGGAAGAGATGCGTCACGTATGCAGCCCAGTACCTGCTTTTGATGACCAGACCTAAGTTTTGACGAGTCTTCCGAAATCCCAAATGCCGCTCCAAGTCAGGTGATGAGGTATGGAGGAAGCAGGCCGGACGATGTAGTAAGCCGACGATCCATCCACCAGGGGATGCCGACGACTTTGCAGACAGGCGAGCCGGCCATGGAGGATGGAAACAGCTCTCCTCTCCTCCAAAGCTGCACTACCCTTCCGGCTGCCGGTCCGGATCCTGCAACCGGGCCAGCTCCAGCATCAACCTGTACACGTACACCGCCATGTCCTCCTTCCTCATCGCCTTTCCGAGCCAGTCCCTGCCCGCCGCCGCCATCTCCGCCGCCCGCCGCCTCCCCGCCTCCGTCGACGTCAGGTACGTCACCAGCTCCGGCAGCTCCTCCATGCCCAGGCTGACCGGCACGTAGTGCACCCAGGGCAGCAGCCGCTCGTCGTGCCACTCGCGCAGCAGCGTCTGCTTCAGCGGCAGGCTCCCCGACGCCAGCAGCTTGCGGTACCGCCCGCTGATGCCGTTGCCGTCCAGGTCGAACGCGAGCCGCGACCGCAGCGCCGCGTCCTTGTCCGCCCACGCGCCGGGTGGGAAGAAGCCGCGCTGGGCCCGGCAGGCGCGCGGCAGGCACTGGAAGATGCGCGTGAAGGACACGTCGTAGAGCCGGCCGTTGAGGAAGGACGAGGGCGCGCGCTCGATGGCGGACGAGGTGGACGAGTCGGCGCGCAGGTAGTAGTACTGCTCGCGGCCGAGATTCTGCGCAAACTGAACGAAGCGCTGGCGGTGGCAGGAGCGCCACCCGTCGGAGTCGAGGGCAAAGGCGCCCGAGGTCGAGCCCGCCCAATACAGGTTGTTAGTCTTGTGGTCAAAGTCTGGCTCCGAGTCTGAGTCGTACGCAAACTCGGCTTCCAGATAGGCCGGACTGGGTATCAGAACGTCGCCCATGGTGGAGGGCGCGCCGGTAGAGAGGATGGGCACCATAGCTTCGGTCAGCTTGAAGGAGCTTGGGCTGGTGAAGAGACCGTGCAGGTGCTCGTACTCCGGATGCTGGCAGAGGTCCATGGCCGAAGCCCGGTCCTTGATAAAAGGTAGGGCGTACGGATCTCTGTCGTTCTTTTTGCGGAGGACATTGCGAGGTGGGCACCATCGTGTGAGGTTCTTCCAAGTTGGCTGGCGAGACAGGTCGGACACTCTTATCTTGGTTGTCTTATGGAGTGGCAGGAAGACGGTTGGTTCGTCAAGATGGTTGACCAAGAATTTGACGTCGGGCAGTTCGACACCGGGAAAATTGCCCACAGTATCGAACATGTAGGAGATGTGTCGGTCGTATAAGCGATACGTGTGATTGCATTGAGCGCTCTTTTCGCTACGAGTGTACTGACACATCCAGACATCGCTCTCCTCAGCATTGAACACGCCGTCCATGATCTCCTGTAGCTCGGCGCCGCTCAGCTTCAGAAACGGCGAGATTTGCTTGTGAATCATGTCAAACTCGTCAATGATGGGCGACTGGTTCGCAACCGCAAAGTCGAACCAGGCCCCAAAGCCTGGAGGAGGATCGATCTTGTACCGTCGGCGGTACTCGGCCTGCGCTTCCTGCAAAGACTTGGACTGTCGATGCAGCAGACCGCTGAGCTGCGCATTGGCACCGTGCATCAGGATTTCGACAGGGTGCTCGCGACCTCCGCTGAAAGTGTGCTCCGCGGCGCTCTCTGCGCTCCAAATGGCAAATATGTTTGCGCCATAAGGTATCAAGCTCATGAGCATGAACAGCCAGAGCACAGATCGCGACCGTTCTCGGGAAGGAAGTGCGCCGATTACTTGGCCGAGCGAGAGCGCAGACAGCAAGATGTGGAGTAAGGGCCGAAGGGCGGACGACTGAAAGAATGGACTTTGTGAGGTTATGAGGACGAAGACGCCTATGGGAGGGAGGACTGTCCATGACGTATCTCGGGCCTATTCAGAAGCGTCAGCGCATCAGAGTCGGGTTGAAGGCTCCCTGGACTCACTAGTTGTATGGCAAAACACCATGCCAAGCTCTTGAAGGCAGCAGTCGCGACACATCCCACCACCGAGAGCGGACTCAGGCCATATACCAGAGCCTGGAGGAATAACAGAAACAAGACAAGGCAACACACGCTCTGGGACAGCTGGTCGATGTTGTCCTCGATATTGACCGTTGGGATGCGGCTTTGCCGGCGCTTGTGAGGTAAGAGGATTATGTACGCGACCGAAATCGCCGTCAGCGCCAGACTCGCGAACAGGATTTTTTCCAGGTTCCATATGAAGAGATCTAGAACGGCAACTACGGCAATGATCCACGGGATGCCTATCGACGTCAACATGGGCCCCGGTGTGTCGCCCCGCGTCGCATCTGCCGCACACGGTCCATCCGCCTGCATATATCGTTGCGCCACCAGCAGTATGGGGACCAGCGCAGGCTAACAAACCATCAGTATAAGTCTCAAACTCGAAGAAAAAAATGAATGCGCATTCGTCTCATCGGGAAGGCGGCAACGTACATGGAAGCGAGGAATGCCGCTCTCCGCCCGGCAGAGCGACGCAACGGCCACCGCCGCCGCCAACAGCGCAACGCCGAACCCCCCGGCCGTGGACGCAGCCGCAGCCGCCGCGGGGATCGTCACCGGGAGCGCAATCTCGGCCCGGTCCCGCCGCCGCCGCCGGTCCAGCACCCTCGTCAGGACGGGCAGCGCGGCCCAGGCGAGCGCCTCGGAGGGCAGCTCCGTCTCGCGGGAGCGCAGCCACTGGGTGGCGAGCTCGCAGAGCAGCACCGCGGCGGCGAGCAGCGCCGCGGCGGCGCGGTCCCGGGTCTTGCTAGCCAGCTGAGCCATGGCCAGGTGTGAATTGGTGATGATGGCATCCGAATTGACTCAGCGCTAGTTATTGGAAAGCAAAGAACAATGGCAACACCCTGGCGAACAATGGGTTGAATTGTCCAAGCGAGCTCGCGTCGTCATGTGACTGACGACGACGGAGAACCAAGGTAGCCTTGTTGGGCGCCTCCTGTCGATCCATGCAAGGCTGCTTGCAGGGGACTACAGGAGGCTACAGGAGGCTAGGTACAGGAGGCTACAGAGGGGCTACAGGGGGGCGCTGCAGTGTTTCACAAAGGGTTGCACAGTGGGCTTCAGGCGTTACAGTGGTCGTGGAAGGCTCCAACAGCTTCAACGTCTGGCAGAACGTGCGCCGTACCCTTGGTTGTCGCATGAACGTTTTGCTCCCAAATCTCGCGCATGCCGTAGTGAAGAGAAGATGCGCAAGAAATAGTCTATATTTGAACTTTATTTTCGACCTTTTCCAACATGCCGAATCATCTGTTGGTGGCCGTTTTACTAGCAGATATTTCATTACCTTGCCGATACTTTAGTACCCAAGCTAGTGCTGCAGGCTCAGATCCCAAGATAGATAGGTAAGCATGATATAGCCTCAGCAGTCGTGTATGCAGCTTTTCCAGAAACAGGAATTGAAAAAGCATAGATAAAAGGCCAGTACATACTATGCATACGTATCAAGGCGAATGGATAGGTGCAGCTAGCATTTTGTACTGAAAGTCTGTATACGTCACTACCAGCTTGGCTCCATCGCTCCAAACGTTGCAGCATTCTGGCCAGGACCGGCAGTTGTCCTGCCTCGTTATGCGCTTTTATGCGGCAGACGGCGTTGTGAAAAATCCCGCAATGTCCTAAAAGCTAGATGTCGTGTGCAGAATCGAAGAGACAGAATACAAGCACAACAACTATTCAACACGGGCTATATCCCCTCGTATCGCAAACATGCCCCGGCGGCGAAAATACTTGCCAAGCATGGGGCAGGAACCATTGACCGAATATCTCAAATTCAGAGAATGAAAGATCGTTCCTCATGTTTTACAAACATGAAAGATCCATAACTATTGTCTCGGTTATAACCGTACAGCCATGTCGCTGTCCCCCGTGCTCCCGTGCTCCCCGTCACAAATTCAAGTATACCAGCTTTATTAGCGCCAAGTATACACAATATATTTTCGACGTACCAAGAACCATTTGCCACTTAAGATCTGCTCTTAAACATCGATTAGCTATAAATTTCCAGCCGTGTTTAACCTTACCCGCCCTCAACCTTGCCGTTGCCGTAGAGGTAACTACTCTGGGATGGCGACGTTAGCGGCGCCGAAGCGTATGGCTGCGAAAAGGAGACTGGAAGCGGGAATGGGGGAGGGGGTAGGTGTATGTTCGATGGAGGGCCGGCGTGCCGGATGCCGGAAAGGGAGATGAGGACAGTTCGTGGTTGTTGCTGGTTTTTAATTTCAAGTGCAACTTAATTGATACAAGTGCACCGGTGTGAAATGGTTTGGGTGCGTGGCTGTGTGTTGAGGACTTACTCGTCGGCTCCGGTGCCGAGTGAATGGGGGGGGGGCTTCGGGTCCGGAGAGGGGCAGGCGGTCGTCCTCGCCGTCACCCGGTGCGGGGACTACGAGGTGCATCACTCCGTCCACCACGACGCTCGCGTTCTTCTCGTGCCGCCGCGGATGGGCTGCAGCGGAGCTGCGCCGGGATGCTGCCGAGGTGCCGGTGACGCCTGATCGGGGACGCGACGTCAATTCGGCGCTCAAGGATGCCCTGGAACTGTTCCACGCTCTGAAAGTGGCGGACGGGGGTCAGGTGGCGGCGTTGGCACAGCAGGAGTGGTCCATGACACAGAAGGTCGGCGAGGCGGTCGAGCGGAGCAGCCAGAGCGTGAGGAGTTTCTTCGGCATGAAGCCGGTGGACGAGTTGAGCCCGGTCGAGGTTTAAGCACTGTCCTAATCCCTACTCTAATTGTTGTGCCAAGTTGGTATATAATAGAAACATAACGGGTGCATTGCTATGATTATGGTATCTGTTGACTTGGTCCACATTCTCCTGCCCCATTTTGCTCAAGGTTAAACAGGGTTTCTGGCCTGGCTTCGACTTCCCAAGATGAAAGAGAAAAGAGTGAATGGAAAGACTGACAGGTTTCCATGTGCTATACAAAAAGAAAAGGGTGTGCTGATAAACTCCCGAGCGCCAGTACGATAAAAAGGACATACCACGGAACCAAACAGTCTCGCGATCAATTGGGCCTGCAAGTAAAAGGACAGAATTCCCGCTCACTCCTCTTGAAAAAAAGAGAGAAAAAAAAAACTCCTAATGCCGACGCTGACGGCATGCCTCAAGCATAGTGACAGACCGGCCAGCATCTGATGCTATAGTATATTCGTAAAAGTGTCGTTCAACGCACGTGTCTCGTCTTGTTATCACGCTTCTGATGTAGAGTTATGGGTCAGAGGTGTCACTGTATTGGTGGAGTCGTCGGAGCTGGACTCTGATTCATCATCGGCTGAATCAGACGTGGACCGCTGAGAGTCGGGGCTACCGCGTCGGTGCTGGCCAGCTCCTTGCTCGATGGCGTCGCTGTAGCTCGGCACCGGGGGATCGTTTAAGAATGTACCCGATGCCGCAGTCGAGTTACCACGGCTGCGGTTCATGACTTGAATTAGAGGTGTATCATCGCTATCCGTGCTTGGACGGCGACTACTTCCGTCTGCATCGGAGCCGGTGGGACTCGTGTAGTCAGGTGGTGGGTTCGTGGCATCCAACAGGTGCAAGTGAAGCGGATTGTCGTTGTGATGCTCTTCATCCCGGTGTTGCTGTTGCGCTGAGCTACTGGTTTCGCCGCCCTCATCAGTGCGAACAAGCTGCGCCAGGGAGATATCGGTCGGGCTTCGCACGGGGCCGGGACTGGTGGGGAGCATCCGAAAGTTGCCGCTGCGTGTTCGACCATGTTGCGCGTGGACGGGTGGCTGCGGCCCCCGGATGTTGTACACCGAGCCGCTGAATGAATGACCGTGGCGACGTCCCTGGGGAGGAGCATAACCGTCCTTGGTGCCAGACTCAAGAAGAATGCTGCCTTGCTCGGAGCCATACGGAGGTGGCGGAGCGAGACTGCCGGTGACGGGGGCGAGACCCCATTTCTTAACGTTGGCCTCGATGAAAACGAAGCCGGACTGGCCGAGGTTAACGTGAACCGTGGCCGGTCCGTTGGCGCCGACTGCAGGGAAGAAATTTTGCGACTTGAGGCCGTGCACAACTTCCTCGAGCTTCTTGCCGTTGCGAGTAAAGAAGATGGCACCTGTCCGGGGTCGGTATCCAACGCCTACTACGTCGCCCTGGACGAGTCGGGGCCCGTAGGGGATTTGGCTGAAGGGTTGGTTGTAGTGGCGCGAGCCGTTGGAGTGGTAGGCAACCGAATATTTATGATAGCCTGATTAGTTAGCGATGGATACTCTACGGGCCAGTCGATACAATACGGCATACCTGGCAGACGGAAGAGTGGGTAGGGCTTGGTGGCCATGCCAATGCCGAGAAGGGTAGATTCGGGCTTTTCGTAAATCTTGGCTTCCCAATAGTAGACGTCGTTTTGTTTCGGGACAGGCAGGTTGCACATGACGGTACATTCGGAGTCGTAAAACTCGATTTCGGTGCGGGCTTCGACGAAGCAATTTGCAATTTCCAGTTCTGGCTCGAATTCCCAGGCGGAGACGCCCTTTTCCTGGATGGCGAGGTATTGTGAGAGGGAGATGTCGGTCTGGAGGGATTCGGGAGGGTTGGCGGTGACGAAGGCTGCGCGCGGCATGGCTTGATTAGTTTCGGATCCAGCAGAGTATTGCCAATCAATGAAACACACCTTTTGCTCTCAGATAGTCTGTACGAGCCATCTCGTCCATCGTCTCCAGGGCCTCCTCCTCCTCGCGCAGAAAGGCCTGCTCGTCATCGTACTCGCCGGGGCGGCCGAGGCGGTCGAGCAGGATGCGGCCTGAGCCGGCGCAGCCGGACGCCCAGAAGACGAAGACGACGAGGCCGATGAGGAGTATAGAGCCGAAGGAGGAGACGAGGCCGATGACGACGCCCGTGAGGGCGGACGAGGGATCTGACATGGCGGGCTTTGATGCGGCGGCCTGTGAAGCCGGGTCGTCGTCGGGGGGAATGAATTGGTGGCTGGGGGGCTGGAGCAGCCGCGCGCGTGACCGGGTTCTTGCGAGGCAGCAGCCAGCCGAGGGCGCTAGATGAAGTTGAAAGAGGAAATCGGCGGTATCGAGGTGCGAGTAGGCGGGCAAGCACCGCCGCTGCGGGAAAAGTGTCGAGGAGGAGAGGAAATCGAAGAGGCAGTACGTTCGGGTTGCGCGGCGGTGGGCGGGTTCCGTGATTGGGTTATCCTGCTTGCGGGGAGGAGAGCAGAGAGGAAAGTGACGGCGGGCGACGGCCAGTGTGGTGTGATGGTGGTGGCGAAAGAGTCGAGCGGAATAAAATGAACAAAGACAAAGCCGTTTTCGCAAGGTTTCGGGGAGAAATTGAAAGGGAAGATGTCGTGAAGCAAATGGAGATGGGATGCGAAACAAAAAAAGGAAAAACGGGGAACAGAAGGATCGAGGGATAAGGGAAAAGAGGACGGGAGGCAATGACGACGGCAATTTTAGTATGGGGATTGTTTGGAGGAAGAAGGAAGCCTGTGGGAGAGACCAGCCAGCCGGTATACCTCTGTAACTAGTAGTTACGAAGGTGCTAAGGCAGAAGGCAGGTAAAAGGCTGCGTTAGATACTTGGTGGACATAGCCGCCGCCGCAACAGCGCAACAGGGGTGTGTGGTATGCAGGGACTGGGAAATGCAATGTACTTCACGACGAGTCAAAAATGATTTATTTTCCCCTTTGGGTTTGTTTTATCCTCGTCGAGGAGCAGATCCGTGGCAGTTCCGACTTACGACAACGCATGCGCGTACCAAATGCCCAAGTGCAGCCAGAGCATCGACAGAGTGGGGATGACAGGAGGCAGGCGCTGAAAACAGGCAGTTGTAGGCTGTAGCGGGCGGACAAAGTGCAAGGCAGAGACGAGGGTGGTGGCTCATCGGGCTGGCAACATGCGAGGAGGGCGGGGTTTACAGTGCGTGGCGCTGCTGATACAAACCACCTGCACAACAAGGGACGCCGCCCGCCAGACCTCCTCGGCTGAGAACAGATCCAGGCTGACCTTTGCTTCTTGTGCGACAAGACATCAGGGCCGTTTTTCTCAACAAAGACAGCCAGCCAGCCAGCCAGCCAGCCCTCCCTTTCAAGGACCTTTCCGCTGGACTCGCCATCTGCCCAGTTATGCGCAACGACCCTGCCTTGTTATCAATCCCACAGCCCCACACGTATATCGAAAGCGGGCGCAATCGGGGCAGAATGGGAAGAAAATCGTCATTGTCAAAAGGCCATGTCGCTGCCGGGCCAATCCAGCATCACCAAATGCGCTACATAACATGCCGCCCAGAAGCCTGGGCAGAAAGCAAACTAACCAAAAAAAAAAAAAAATGAAACAAGAGACCCGACAGCAACAATGCCCGGAACATTTCAGTACAACATGTATCACCGCAACGGGCCGTAGGGCAGAATTCGCTGGGTCTTCGGGACTGGCTTTTTAGGAATGCGACGGTCTTATTAACGGGGGGGGGGGGGGGGGGGACCCCGATTCCAAGTGGGGCCTATACTTTCGTCACCGGGGTGCCCTTTACGA